>JARHVA010009769.1:0-7500 GCA_037957365.1 Torreya grandis | reverse complement strand
AGAGACATATTTAGGTGAAACATCTCACCCCCAAAGTCAATATATTACTATGTTTGCATCTTAGGATAGAATTCTCATGATTGATAACTTGGCCAAATGTGGCATGGTCATCCTGAACATGTGTGACCTCTACAAAGATTCTAAATAATTAGTCTACCATCTATTATTAACTTGTCCTTTTGAGTCTTTAGTTTTGGATTTATTGTTTCAAAAAATTTAGGTTTTCTTGGTTCATCCTATCTTTATCCAGGATATCATACTATAATGGAAACCACAATGGGTCTTACCCTCCCTTTCTTTATTATGGCATCTTTCCCTTCTACATCTATTATAGGAAATTTATAAGGCTAGGAATGATTTTATTTTTGATAAAAAAATGAAGAACATCAATTGTGTCTTCCTAAACTAATGCTCTATAATTTTAAATAATTGGATATCATTCCCCCCAAGGATAAGGTCTCGAGCTACTGAGGTTTCTATTTTTTTAAGTGGAACCTTTATCATGTTCTTGATGTTTCCAATCCAATGATGAATAGACATTCAACTCGATGGTTACACCCCCTCTAGGTTAGA
This sequence comes from Torreya grandis, assembly GCA_037957365.1. NCBI lineage: Eukaryota > Viridiplantae > Streptophyta > Pinopsida > Cupressales > Taxaceae > Torreya > Torreya grandis. The sequence goes on along the minus strand of JARHVA010009769.1, from coordinate 6,927 downwards.
TAAATCTTAACTTTGATGGGGCCTTAAAATGAAATCTAGTCAAGGCTAGAGGTTGGGTAGTCATTATAGACCCTAAAGGGATGGTTCTGTCAAATTATGCAGGACCCCTTGGTGTTCAAAATAATCATGTGGCTAAAGCTAAGGATTCCCTTTGGGTATTTCTACTTTATTTGCATTCAAATATTGATAATATTTTCATAGAGGTAGATTCATTCAACATTATAAATGCCTTATTCGATAAGGTTACTCCCTCCCACACATTTAAACACATAATAGATGATTCCAAATGTATTAAGATAATATAGGACTCATTAGTGAGGTGTTCATATTACATATATAAAGAGAAGGTAATTCTAACATGGATATACTTTGTAATATAGGGGTTAGAGACCCCTAAATGGTCACATGGCAAGGAACCACTAACTTATCATCTCATTTATTAGAGATAAATTGTAATGATTCAAATTTCACTTCATAATTACCTTTAGTACTAGATACATATGGGAGACTCAACTTCATAGTGTAAAACTTTAACCCCTTTATGCCTAATCATTATAGTGATCAATGCTTAAATGTAAGGGCTGCCAAAACCATCAAAGCTACTTATTCTCTAAATTCACTTATAAGGACTAGTAAGGTCTATAATTCTATCCAAATTTTTATGGGAAAGAATTTTGAGAAAGTGGAAAGTGACATAAATTGGTTGGAACCACTATCCTACATAGAGGTTCATGGAAAAGCATGAGTTTAAAAGAAGATTAAAAAAGGTGGCCTAGATTAATACATGTAATGAATTATTGGAAATGATTTATAGTTGACAAAGGACTTAATGATGGCTTGAAATAAATGCACCATCAGGATGTGTGGCATAAAAAAGTTGTCACAAAAGAAAGAAATGGTGAAGTAATTGGAATGAGTTATGAGGGAGTCAAATCATTCAAGTACATAACCAATAAATTGAAACTTGTGTATAAACTATTATGAACTGATGCAATCCTAAAGATAGAGAAGAAAGGATTTATCAATAAAAATTTGCCTCATCGGTGGCCCAAGATTTATCTATAAATAATGAATTACCTTACTCTTGAAGTTAATTTTACCTCAATATTCTCACATAATTTTATCTTATTGAATCATTTTTATGGTTAAAAAATTAGTCTTCCATTCTACCTCTTGAAATCCATGGAGAGTACTACCCTAACCTACCAAATTATCCATGATAATAATATAGTACACCAAGGCCTGATCTTTCTCCTAGTTCAAAATTTTGAATCTTTGAGAGGTAAATGGATTCATGCCACCCCTATGGAAAGTTTAATGGATGAGGAATATGAGAACCCAAAGGAGTAAAAAACCCACATACCTAAAAATACACAACCCATCTTCTCATGTTCCAATGTCCACCTTTTTAAATGCCCCTCAAGCACCAAAACTAGAAAATGTATGGCCATCATCCCCACTACTCCTAGGGGAAAAAACCTTAATCCATCACCATTTCTTGGGGGGAGAAGGATGGTATAAAATTCAATGAAATATGTGGCTTATAAGATCTATAATAGGAACATAGAAAGAAGCTTCACATATTGGAAGAGAAGCTGATGGAAATGGGAAGGGCTATGGTGGGTCTCATAAAGTAATGGAATGACATGAAGGTAGAAAGTGACAATCTTAAGTTGAATTTCACCACTAAAAATAAGGAAGAATACTCCCTAAATAAAAAAAGATAATGGTTTTAGAACTAATTTGAAAGTAATTAAGGACTCTTAAGCAATTTTAAAAGATAAGAGGGTAACTAAAACTCCATAAAATAAAACTATGAAATGTTTCATGGAAGGGCTAAGTAAACATACTCGAGGTAGAGAGAAAATGGACTTGTTAGCTAGAATTATCTACCCCAAAGGATAATGTGGGATCCAAGTAACTTTATAAATATATCTCAAGACTTTATTAGTGTAGTTTTTGTAAAATTACTTGTTAAATACCTTTATTTTACATCTTGTGTGGCTTTGGTCTTTTGATTTTAAGTTTAAGTAGTATTTTCATAATTTTTTGGTTATTATATCCTTGTAAAAATAGCTTATTTTACCTAATCAAATAAAAAAATTGTTAAAAATTATTTATCACAAATCAAAAATTAATCCATACATTAATAATGATAAACATTACATTAATAGTCATTCCAATATAAGATTTTAGTATATTATTTAGGGTGGTAAATAGTTATCAAATTTGACAAAACTATAAATGAAAGCTAATAGCCAAGTTCTTAAATATGTCAAAGGTTTGAATATATCCATGAAGAGTGAAACAAAACCCATTTTACCAGCCCCATGAGCCCCCATTGGTGGCCCTATACCATCATAAATATGGGGATCCAACTCACAAGGTTATGGTCATATAAATAAATGATGTGTTTGCATAGAACACTAGACCCTATATAAAATGAAACATCCAAATAGACAATTGAAGCATATTGAAAGTATTGGTCACACCCTATTGATGCAAAGGTAATTTCTAAAATTTTAAAAATCAACGTCTCATGGTTATTTTCTTGACAATGATCTCAAGAAGTGCTTCTCTTTATAAATAAGCATCTTACTTTACCAATAGTCATTAATCCTCTTTAGTTTTGGTAACTTTATATTAGTATCCCTATTCAAAATAAATATTTGAAGTTAGTCTCTATTTTAATTATACTAGGCATTCACCTCTATTATCATCTTATAACTCCATCTCACTCATTCTATTCATTACCTTCCTTTACTTGATTCATTATATTTTCACTAAGAAATCTTCTTAGGTTTCAAGTAGAAAATATTGTAATTGGTACCAAGTATCAATATAATTTCATGGATGGTATTTTATGATTATATCACACTTAACTTAATCCATTAAATGTGATAAATGAACACTCATTTCCACATACAAAGCTCATAATGACACCACTAGGCTTGTAGCCTTTTTCACATTTCCTATTGGTTTGAAAAAACTATGAACTCTCTTAAAGATATAAATCCATTTTAGAAAACCTTATATCTCCTTATAAATCTCCACCAAATTTCATCACTCAACTCCTTGTCTATAAGGTACTCCCTTTGTTAACATTCTCCCAATTAGACCTCTCAAGCCCTATCACATACCCACAGTACTAGTTCCATATTGTATAGACCTTTTAACAAATCAAAACCTCTTTAATCATTATTTTCACATCAAAATATTCCATATCATAAAGTTACACTAAATTTCACTTATTATAACTCCCTATATTGGATTTTAGGTTTTAAAACCCTAGGTGATTGCTTGTATAGGCCAAGAACCTATTAAATTTAATTTATTGAGTCTAAATACATATAAAAGGAACAAAATACCATTCCCAATTATATAAATTTTATACACCTTATATATTAGGTTAAAACCATGAATCAATCCTTCATTGTCTCAAAATGAATAAAATACAGAGTTTTATACACAAATAGATGACTGTGTAAGGTATAGGAGACTCAAAATTTAAACATAATTGGTTATAGGGAACTTAAAAAGAATATAATACATTATATAAGTCTTCATTACCACTATCCCACTTTCCAAATGCACAAATATCCTCTATCCAACCTATCAAAGCTTAATCCTAATGAAACTCAAAGTTTTGAGTCCTAGTATAGGATTGTGTAATAACTCAAGGGACAATTTATAATCAATAGGTTTTAAAAATGCATTAGGGGTTATTTTTTATACTTATACATATTTTCTCATACCATTTATTTATCAAACTAATAACCACTTACTTTTTTAACTCTTACTCTGTCTCTTTGGTATTTGACCACATAAACAAGGTTTTCTTGACTGTGTAATAGGGGTTTGTCTACATACAAGAGAATTAAAAATCTACAATAATAACCTTAAAATTGTTTCCCTAAAAATATTATCATGACTCATCCATTTCCATAACTAAACACTCCCTCAATAATATACTCTCAGTCTTCTTAATAATTTATCTGAATGAAATAGGGTTGGCTATGTAAACAAAGATCCTTCATTAGAATGGATTCTGTGTAGTTTTATCATTAAGTTTGAATTAAACCCTAGTAATATACCTTCTGATTAATCATATATTATTTTCATACCATCACTTCAATCATAGAATAATAATTCACTCCTTAATACATCACTTACCTTCTTTAATCCCACTGCCATCTTATTTAATTTGACTATAACCTAAAGTCCTTTTCCCAACCTGTAACTATACACATATGCTAACAATATCATGGCCTCAAGGGCATTTCAAATACAATATAAAAATTAATTACAATCTAATACTATTCTATGAAACATAGATATACATAATCATTCCTTCTCATTCATTTTGATCATCAAAACATTGCATATTTTATCCATAACATGACTCTACCACCTTTTTTGAGGAGTTATATCATATTTTTTCATTGATCCCTATTTATCCTTATTGGATATCTCTCTCCTATCTCTTTCCTCACATTATCCTCTACTCTCCCATTCTACCATTCACGTATGACTCTCTTTCTCAACCAACTTCAACATTGGTAATGGTAGTTACAAGGCAAAACTTGAGGTTAGTGGTTATATCACTAAGCATAACTTATTAACTTAATGAAATTATACATAATATGACTTAAAAAAACCATTTAAAAGATTTATTGGCCGATTGAACCAACTTTACTCACCTAACCACTTTAAACCATGCTTATGATCCTCTTTGGTTTAGTTCACATATTTGAATTTCCAAATTATCATTTTTGGAGGGAAAATTCCCATCACATATAAATCTCACTCCTATTTACCCATATTGACTTCATAGACATAAATTTACCTTAGAATGTCCCTCACTCACATTTACATCCCAAAATTGACCAACTTTGACCTCTACTAACAATAATACAAAAATGATATCTTCTTTCTTGATGCTCTTACATCATACTCACTAGGGGGGAGAAAAATTGAATGATAAAACTTATTTATTACCTTAAAATTGAGAATTTGAGGGTATTCCATCCTCACTTGAATATTTTTCCTCCTTTCTTGTTCCTTCCTTTTCTCTAGGTTCTTGTATTTCTTCTTCTTAGCTTTGTCTAGTCTTCTTGTCAATGCATCTTCTACCTTTATGAGGTATACCAGATGTTGTAACTTATTTTTTACTACATGTTCCATATTTTATAATTAATTTTATAATTCATAATACTTTTATTCTAACCAGTAGTTCTCACTCTTCATTCTTAAGCTTGTTATATGGCTTTCTTCTTCATTATTTTCATTTGATTTATGCATCTCTAGGAATCTTTACTTCTTATCATTGATTAATCCTTATTGTTTATATTACAATGATCTCATAATAATTTCAACCTCTCTCACTTGCTCAATTTATCTATTTTTATACCTCTTCTTCACATTTCATCACTTTTTGATGTGGATTCACATAACTTTGTTCATATTACAAGGACATTTTCTCAACTAGTTCATCTTCAATATGTTACAAGGTTGTTTGACATATTTTTAATTTGTCATATCTATATATATCAACTATAAAATAAGTTTTATCTTGACCAATTAAATAATTTACCTTATTGACTTGTGCATGTTCCCTTTTCTTGTTTTCTAGGATGCTTGCTTGCATAACTCCTTGTGCTTCTCTATGCTACTCCTTACATATTTCTTCCTTGAGATAATCCATGAGTCTTTATTTATATAATTAAACTATTTTATACCCATTTGATGGAATGATAATATTTTATAACATTTCTATTTTTTCTTTTAACTTGAGAGCATCCACCTCTTCACAATCTTCATCAATATTTGGAGAATATTGTTCTTCACCATCTTGGGTACCTTTATTCACCACTTGTCCTTGGACTTCCCCATTCATGAGTGTCAAAACAATATCATTCTACTACATACCATGTTTCTTAAGCACTCTTTGAGGTGCTTCATCCTCACATTGCCTTTCCACAAACTTGTTCGTCAATGTTATGGTTTCTCTATACAAATCTTCATCATTGTTTGAATCAACTTCATATACATCATAATAAATAACATGTGAAAACAAATATTGAGAAATCTTAACCTTTTCAATGTTTTCCTCTTTTTCACTCAGCTAAACCTTCATCTCTTGATTTTTGTTTGCTTTCACCATGTCTCTTGTTTTTTTAGTAGACTTGCAATCTTCTTCTATCTTCATGCTTTATTAGAGTGTACATTCAATACTTTCTTTTTGCATCCATTTCATATTCTTATCAACCCATTTTCTAACTTGTCCATGCTTATATTATAATTTTTTTCTCATTTCATCTCCTTCATGTTTCATACCTTTATAACCTATCATACCAACTTGATATATTCTACCCTTTGTTCTTTGCCTCCACATTTGTTCTTTTTTTCCACTTGTGTTCTTGCCTTGAGTAACCTATTGCTTAAGATTCACCTCCTTCATTACTTCACCTATTGTCTTGAGCCACTTAGGCCAAACATATCCATGCCTTTTTATCACCGTTTAGGGTTTTACATTGTTATTCTTTCTTTTAATATGCATATTAAACTTTTCTTCTTCACATGTGTAATCAAACTCAACTCTCAAACATTGATTTACCTCCATATATGACTGCTTCAAGTTCATTTATTCATTCTTGTCTTCCTGGTTTGCTATCTCTACTTCCTTTTATTCATCCTCTTTTGATTCAACAACTACTTGTCATAGCATAATAATTCCTCTTATATCACTTCATTAGAATGTTGAGATGCTTTAATGTTAACCATCTTGTCTTCTAGAGTTGATTCTATTTCCTTATTTTCTTATTTCTTCTTGATGGGTGATATATTAGGACCATCCTTCATTAGATTTAAGCCCTTATGCTTGGATTTAATCAAACTTGTCTTCATACCTATATACACAAAATTAAA
>JARHVA010009768.1:47500-269600 GCA_037957365.1 Torreya grandis | reverse complement strand
TCTCTCTCTCTCTCTCTCTCTCTCTCTCTCTCTCTCTCTCTCTCTCTCTCTCTCTGTGTGTGTGTGTGTGTGTGTGTGTGTGTGTGTGTGTGTGTGTGTGATGGGAATGACACTTATTTTATAACTTATTAAATCTTCAATGTCATAATGAACATCATCCATCTTTGTAAAATTTTTATGCCATGATATATATCATGCATCCATCCCAAATTAATTTTATTCATCTTTTAATACTTAGTTTTTATAATTATCTGCATGCCTAAATTATAACATTTACCTTGACAATGTTAGTATGTACATTTGTTTTCAAATTAAGCTTATATTTGATTATACCATTCCTCCTACATGTTATCATTATTACTTATATTGAAATATTTTCATATCATCTCTTGCATAGAATTTTATTTTAAGTTAAGTTATTCTAGAAGATCAATAACTTGCCTCAAAAGAGGGACATACACAGTGTTTTTTTAAAAGACTAATCTCTTATAGCATATAACATAGAAATAAATTTTTATTTATTTAAATTTTTTTCAAGTTTCATACCTATAAAAACACACATAACTTATTTTTACATAGGATCAATCCACTTAGAATATGGAACAACTTAACTTTGTCCAAAATAGTGTGCTTTTGTATAGTAGGTAGATTCATAAATTATCCAATACGTAGGTTATACATCAAGGTACTATGTATGCCCCATGTTTTGAGGACACATTATTAGAGGTAGAGGACAAATAATCCAATATGCCTTCATCTAAACCCAAGGTGGAAATGACTAATGCCAAGGCTTCGCTTGGGGTAAATTTTCCATTAATGGATGCTATAGAGATAGGTAATGAGTCAAACTACATATCTCAAAGATCCAAACGGATGGATATGGGAGGAGATGAGGTAGGTTAAATAGAGGTAGAGTCAAGGGTTTATATTATTTTATTAGGGAATAGATCATCCTAGGTTGGGAAATAAATAGGGGAAACATGGGAGAAGATTTTTTCCTCACCTTGGTCTTCCATAGCTCATGACCCCATGATGGTGGAAGTGAATACATGGGATCAGATCAGATTTGAGGTTGTTGGTGGTTTGAAAAAAGGGGTCTTGACATAGATGGCTTTAATATTTTCATAAGTAGATCTTGGGGTTTCAATAAAATATAAAAAACCCTTAGCCCCTGCTAAAGGAAAACTAAAAATTAGTTTTAATGAAAAATTGATTGAGAGGATTATGGAGATTGAAGAGTGGCTTTCCGAAAATGGCATTATTTAGAGGTTCAATGGATATTGACCTAGCCTCCCAAATCTCCATGGTTGGATCATCATATATTTATAAGAATTTGTTGAAGGTAAGATTGATATTCAACCTTATGAAATAGGCATTTTTTATTGTTATTTTTGCTTATGTTAAAGTTAAAGATGTCATTTTTAATGAATAGTTTTGAGAATGGGAGAAGAAAATATTGTTTTCTAAACATTGGCATATAGATTTCAAATCCTTATTGAAACCTTCAATACAATACCCATATGGTTAAAATTACAAAATTTACCTGGTGGAAGGATGTAGGACAAGAACATATAACATTCAATGTTAGTTTCGAGAGTGAGGATAAGGGGAAAGTTTATAGACATGGTACCCACTACAAACACATACGGAAATTTTTAAATAGTTATATAAAATGTTGACCCCTATGGGTTAACCACATCCAAAGAGGGATTGATATATCAGTCTACATTGAAGTGCATTCAAGTTTCCAATTTAGAGTGTGATGGTTTAGAAACAATGACCCATGATGTTTCTCTTGAATTCTCGATTCCTATATTACCAAATTCATGGAAGGGAGACGATTAGACATTGGTAAGTAAAAAAGGAAGGGGAAGGGTTAGGAGTTAGATCCACTAAATATGACCCTCATATCTTATAAGGAAAAATGTAATGGAAGGTATTAGCCTATTTTATTGTTTGTTTATGCTACTCGAAGATGAATTCCTTGTAATCCTTAATTTTTATATATTATTTCTCCTTTGTTATATGTTATGGGACAAATACACACCTTTTATTTTACCCTTAATAAAAAAATAGTTAGAAATAAAAATACTTAGGTTTTTCTAATATTTACTTAGTTTTGGGGTATCATGCACATCATGTGATTTAGGTTAACATACAAGTTTTTCTCAAAAATTTAGTTTTTATTACTCATTCTCAGAATCCACACATACCCATATATTATATTGGGGGCATGTGTAAAAACATATGACTTCCTCCTTGCTCTTTTCACCAATTACATTGATGGAATGGAAATTATTGGTCATTATCCACACTTTATATACCATAAATAGATCACCCTATCATTTTACATGATTTTTTTAGTAGTAATGATCCTTATTCCATTTTCAATGGTTGGTTCACATTTTTCACTAATTTTGCATAATAATAAGGTATTAGATTTCATACATGGATTCAAAACTAATTCACTACTTTAGGTATGCAATGATGGAATTGATAACGTTTTAAGTTCTTAATCAAACTCTCCCTATCAATAATTATTTGGTCATGTAAAATCAAATCCAATCTATTTAACAAAAATGAAATATCTAAGGGTTCTACCATCTACATCGACCAAAATTTGTATGAGAAAATATAATAGTTTGCATGCATAATCAGGTGTATCAATTCCTTACTATAATAAATATTTTTTCCTAGATTTAATTCTTTAATTTTTTCTTAATTAAGGACTAATTTTATACATGTTTCAATGTAGGTTTACATGAAACATAGTTCAACATTTTGGCATACATTCAAGACTAAACATCATAATTATGTTTAGGTATGAATTTTTTAATTTACTTTAGTAATTATTGTTTGAGACATTACTATAATAAAATGTGGTGGGGGAGGGGGGATTTAGAAACATAAACTAAAGTTTGATCTTGAATAATGTACTTGTGACCATCATTTTTAGACACTTAGTTCAAGTATTATTTTATAGCATGTTAACCATTTTATTTCATTTTACATGCAGATTATCTATTATAAGAAAAAGAACCTTATAATTTCCCTATTTCTCATGTAAAATATTTTAGGTGTATCAACAAATTATTCCATATTCCCAAATCATTTAATATTTCTCTTGTGATAAAAATTCACCATTTACATAGAATCATTCCTCGTCAATGTCTACTTCTTTTGGTCCCATCCTTTTCACAAATAAAAACTAATAACTCAATTTAAAATTCATGTAATGGAAATTGCCACAAGTTTAGGAAGAATTACAATAAAAAAGAAATCAAAATATCATTATAAATCCACATTTCAAATCATTTTTCATTTAAGAATATTCCATATTTGAAAACACTAGAATTCTAAATTGACATTGAGATAAAAATCTATGTTTATCCTAATATCAAGTAAATATATCCCTAAGGTAATGTCTAAATAGACTTATAATTTCAAAATTCATTGTTGATAGCACTTAATCACCCTAAGATTGCACCAATGTTTAGTATTTTGCACTTCTCTTTCATAGATACCACCATAACATGAGAGAAGAACATGGAGAATGATCCATCCTTAGAGTATTGGTATATCAAAAATACTTAAAATAGGGGTTTTGAGGTCAATAACAACTCCAACCACGAACCAATTTTTATTATGTTATTTCATTTACCCTCTTGGTCTATTGAGATAAGGTTACAACTAAAGGAGAAGATACATATTAGTTTTTGGGGATAGATGAAAGGTGCCCACATAATCAAAAGTAAAACAAAATATAAGATGAACTTGTCAAAAAAATATTAGAAATCCATCATCCATAGGACACCAGTGTTCCCTAAAGATAATATCACCCTGTGCTCCTATCCAGATCAAATTTCCTCATCTAAAGATCCTTCAAAACACTATTTTATATTTTTAGTTAAGAAACACTACTCCAAATTTAGTTTCAACTTGAGACACCATCTTGAATTCTAAATTTTTTATCTAAGTTTTATTTCCTCAGTGCTTTCTCATTTTAGAATATTTTGAAATTTAGTAAGTTACAAATAGTTTTATGTCACTTATTACATATTTGTATCATTTACATAATAATTTTTTCACATTTAGTAATTATTCATCTTATTATACCAAAATATTATAAAGAAATGACTACTAGGATCAAGAAACATGTTCTCAAAATATACCATAGAACTATAAGTGAATCTTAAGCACTTGTATGAAAAATTTTAAGTTATAAAAATTTGACTTAGAAAGAAAATTTTAACTCCATATTTCTTGGAATCAATCCAAGCTCATACATTTGAAAATAGGGTGTTTGACTTAAAAATCTTATCCTTTAAGGTGAAGTGCTCTATATCTACTAAGTTGTCAATATATATTATTTCCATTGTTTAATATTAACCACATGAAAACCAAATTTAGGTGTAGATAATAAGGTTATAGTACATGACCCTTATGTCACATCTAGGATAAGATTGGTCAATGGGTATTTTCCCTACCTACCCACATTATGTGTTCACACCTATCACTTAGATACTCAAAGCACTCATAAAAATTATCACACATAATAAATTAATAAAAAAAAAAAAAAAAAAGTTTCCCATATCAATATATAAAAAAATATTTACACATAATCCAACATGGAACGTATCTCATTATTCATCCATAGTTTAGCATATATCCCTAATCACATGTTTTGAGACATTGAATGGTTGTACCCAACCTTAGTTATGTAGCAAGTTATATACTACATGGGGGTTTATAAATAACATGTACTAAGATAAACTACCACATAAATACATTCATCATTAGATATCTAATATTTAATCATGCATGCATACATGTGTACGCATGCAAAAAAAATAAAAAATGATAATAATAGAATAGTATCAATCTAAAATTATAAAATAATGAAGTGTGTTATGCCAAATATCATAACATGTATATATCTAATCCATGTATATAACCATATAATGTATCATGTCAACTTATAAATGATGGGTTAGGAAAATTATATCTTAAAAATATAATACCATATATCTTAATTCATGGGTCATTTAACTAAATTCCATGCATAGGTATGTACATAAACATGATGATAATAAAAAAGTTTAATGAACTAAGCATCTTATAATAATTATATAAGTATTTTCGTATCCAATTTAATATTAAGTATACAAACCATTTCCTTAATACTCAAAAACATTTATTGTAATATTTTCTAGTGAGTCATGGGAAGGAACCCCATAAGATATCTAGATTTTTTTTTATAAATATAACACCGATCTATATTGGCTTGGGACTCAAGTTAATATCAAATATTAGAATAGGAAACACAAATATTATCAATATACATATATTTTAGAACTAACATATTCTCTACCTAAGATACCATATGGTATTACAAAGTAAACTAAGAAATAAAACTCATAGAGGGATACCCATCTCTTAGTGCTAACACGTATTCTACATGGGACTCCATTCACTACCAAAAGAAAAATAAATATAACTAATAGGTTTAATACTCATCTAATAATGCTAAAATATATTATACTCAACATTACATTCACCATCATAAAATAGAAATTAAATACAACTTGTACCAAGAAATGCATATATTACAGTTAACAAAAATTTTATTCAGGAATCTCCCATGGTCTTTAGAAATAAAACTTGTAGTAGGACTACACAAATATTATAGCTTATATTATTATTCTAAGGTGAATACCATATTCGTAGAGGAATATTTTAATATGTATATTTATATTTTAAGAACATGGTATGGGAGTTAGTAATTACCACATATTCATATGCTCCCCTCTTGTCTACTGGGATAACTAAAAAGTGTTACAAACCTTAGATACTCCTAGGAATTTTAGTATTGTACCTCTTATAAACATGAAAAAATTATTTAGAGTATCTCCAAATAATTCACATATATTTCATAGTGTGACCTACTACAAGACAATATATGAATCATTCAAATTCAAGTCAAACATGCACATGGGTAGTTTTACGAAGTTATACATCATATACAAGATAAATAATATACATGTTATATATCCAAAGAGACATGAAAAATAACTATATGTGTTATTAATAATAAATACAACTACATCATGAAAATTAAATTATTATTTATCAATCCTTAGTACCTATGATTATATATCTAATCATATCACATACATGAGAGATTAAAAAAATGTGATAAAGATAGAGTAAGAATATAATTTTTAATGAAATTGAAACAATGTTGGGGTATAATTAATAACTATAAATATAAGTATAGTAAGCTATCTAGATCATGTTAAATATAGTGAATTTAAATCAAAATTAATAACACTTCTTGATTGTCTAATCATAATATATCTAAGGAGATATAAAATCCATTGGCTATTAGAGACACTACCAAGTGCACAAGATAGTTAAAACTAACATTACTATCAATATAAAAATTATAAATAAATGTTAGTGGGTTTTACATAACAAGAATATTCAAAATGGATGAAGATAACATGTTTATAGGTTAGTATCAACATATGATTGCCTCCATAAAACTTCAATATCACAAAAAAATAGCTAGATAATCATATCAAGTGTGCCTCAAAAGAGCTAAACTAAATTGATTTATGATTAAAATTTCAAAGGGTCATGAATGTCAATCATTGTAATTATGTCTTATAACATAAATTAAGCTATAAATATCCCAAAGAGGTAACCAATAAATAGCATAAAATCAGGGGTATAAACTAATAGTGGGTATAATAGTTATTTCTCATGTGTAATATAAAAGGCATGAAATCCCGATTTAATTAAATATAATTATTCTAGGAATTCTTCAAGAGAGGTAATATCATTAGTTGATAGAGGAAAATAACTTTTCAAGTTGATTTGGACTACTAATTTTTACTAATACATTATTTCATTTATGTAGCTTGTAATAGAGAAGAGGGAACTAGATGACTCCAGAAGAACATGGAATGGAGGATCACTTCATGTGATATAAAAACAAAATATCAAGCATGAGAGATCACAAAAATAACAAGGAATCATTTTCAAAACCCCTTTAGGAATGCAATCATTTATCACTACTAGCATAGAGGGTTAAGATGTGCTAAAGCAAGTAGAATGTTTAAGTTGTTTATTCCTCTAAGTGAAATAACCACAACATAACTTGTAAGGTTACAAGTCTAATTTTTATACTCTTTAATCACTATGGGTAGTCCTTAAAATATGATATTGAAGTTTATTTAATAATAATTTGACACAAATGAATAGATAAGGACCACATACAATCAATGGCATGATTGAAATAGAGGTAGGGAAATACATTAAATCTAGATTTTATAATATGATCAAGGCTCAATCCTTTTTCATTTAAAAAGTACCCATAAAATTGAAATGTAAATTTTTTTATATAAGTATATCAAAATAATTAACTCATAAGAAGTATTGATGTAAGAACAAAAACATAGTTATTTATTTAATTAGGCATTTGATTCAATACAAATATTCAAACTAGGTTAAAAGATCAAGGCGTAATTCACTAATGCTTTTAATATATGCCAATGCCAAACTTTTTTTTATTGAATTGGATACTTTATTTAAAATTTTACTATTTCAAAGGTAGAATTTGGTGCTATTAAAAATATTCTACAAGATAAAATAATGATATGCACACAAAAAATGTTACAGTCCAACAAATATAGGAAAGATTTCTTTTAAAATTAACTCAATCACATTAAGAATCTTATGAATACGTGCACCACAATCAAAAACTAACCATGTTTTTTAGATATAAAAGTTAGATTATTGATAAGGTATTAAATAAAACCACATATGGGAGATTACAAAATATTAAATAACAAAGAAAAAATATTAAATGGAGACAAAGGATGAATTATACCTCCTGAGCCTAGAGCACATCACCTATAATTAGAATCAATTTTGTATATTACTCTATTTTATTATGAGGGGAATTTTATGGGAACATTGTTACATAATGGGTCCCTATACAAGCAAACCATATAACCCATAGAAGTGAAAAATGGTAATGGATCAAGTGGATATTTGAATCCTGTTAGCATCCCTTAGTATAAAAGGTTGGGTTAGATAAAGTGGTTTCACCTATCTCTAATTATGGTTATCATTCAAATTTTATTTACCATGGTTGTTTACATAAAATTATGGAGGAATACTTCCTTGGTCCTAGTAAAATAAGTTTTTCCATTGTGCAATTTTGTGCATTGACATTTTTATAAGCTTGCTTAAAGATGTGGTTACAAATATTTATCTCTTTGTCTCTCTATGATTACAAGTAAAATGTCTTAGAAAACTATGATAATAAATTTTAGGTTAAATAATCAATTTTCCCTAGTCCACAAATCTATCCCAATATTTTTAACACATCATCGTAAATGTACATAAAAAAATATATCTTAACAAGGGTAACCCAATTAAAAAGTTAGGACATTCGTACATTAATATTTATTTATTTAGGGGTTACAATTTTTTTTTTCATTGTTATGAAGACATAGAGAAGTACACCATTGGGGTTTCCAAAAAACTATCCCAAATCCAAGATTATTTAGTTTTCTAAAATGATTTAATTTATGCATGATGATGGTATAGCCTATTAGATACATAATTAATTTAACATGACTTATAAGGGGTTCCATCTTATTTTAAATTATTTATCTTTTTAAGTTCCTTTTTTCAATTTATAAACTCATTTTATTGAAACAACGGCCATTTAACTTTAATTTCAAATAAGTCTAAGGAGGTTTGATCATTTAAATAAACTAATTAATAATAATTAGTTTCCAATTAAAATAAAATAAAATACATAAACCTTTTTTTAAAATAGAATAAATTAACATAAGGAAAATGATTAAATGTAAATTTTACATTGTATTATATCCTAGCCTTAAAATGTAGAGAAGCTAGGCCATCTATTTTAATGCAAACCTTAAAAATGTCCTTATAATATTTTTAAATTTTATAAAATATATCTCTTGGGTTCCTTTATTCATTTTAATTTCATGGTTTGAATACATGGGATGGAGGTGGGCATCCTCATGCCCTACATCCTCCCATACTTGTCATTCATTATGTATTTCATTATTTCATTTCTTTCAAAAAATGAGAATGGGAACCTAGGGTTTGATGCATGGTATGGAGGAAGGAAACCACATGCCTTGACCCCTCCCATACTTTCAATTCATTATGCAATTAATTATTTAATATAACTCAAAAAAAATAGGTGTAGATGGAGTAGTGGAGGAGTAGGAAGAGGGTGAGGTGGGATCAAGGATTTGAATTTCCTTCCATTTTATACATTACCATATTTTTTATTTTATTTTCAAGTTGAATATTGATCCATAACCCCTCATTTTAAAAAAACATGCATTCTCAAATTATGAGTGAGAAAATATTCATTTATAGGTATACATATTTATTTATTTAAAATTTTATTATTTTACCCTCTTTCATCTATTTAAGAAAAACATTACTTACGAGTTAGATGTAGGTTATTATCATAAATATATTATTATTATTATTTAGGTCACTTCGCAATTCAAGTCCCAACTAGGTATCCTATTTCAAGTGGTTAGAGGATGAAATTATAGCTGACACTCTTCAAGAAAGTTGATGGGAGTAGATTTTCCTTCAACCAAACTTCTATGTTGCAAACAATAATGTCATCACTATGTGGTGCATATAATAATTAGATTCAGTCAATTTTATTATTATTTTTTTAAACTACCAATTAAAAATAATTAATCCATGATGTATTTTGAAATAATCCCATATTATTTTTGATAAATATTAGGATAACTAGAAAAATCTGACACTTTACATAATGCATTTAAAATTCTTGTTGTTCCTAGCTTTTAGTTTTCTTTTGTGGCTTGTTTATAATGTCATATGAAATGACAACATGTTTGACATGAATTCACATTTTTGGATGATTTTTCATGACCCCTTATTAGTCCCTGCCAAGGGAGGGTACTAATGTTTTCACATATCAATTAGTCATTTTAGCATCAACCAATATGTTTTTTAAATGCATATGATTTTAATAATTGTAATTATTTTCTAGAGTTTTTACATATAAATTTTGAATATTCTTATGGGTCTTATTTGGGAATACTCTGAAATTTATATGAATTTTTTAGGGTAAACATGTTTATTTATTTTATTCATACAATAGTTTTTCTTCCATCACTAATTCATTTATTTTAATCTTTCTTATTTGTATGGACCAATGAAGGTTTATATGGATGTACAGATGTAAAGAACCCCATGAACTGTAACCTTTATTGCCAGTGTATAGATTAGAATTAAGAAACATACAATATGTTTTTATAAGAAACGACGTGGAATTTAAAGGTTTTAGAGTCTTTAATAGGTTGAGTTCTAGCATTACACCGATGATAAAGCCTCCGATCCAAATCTCAAATGCAAGGAATATATTTAATGTTATTAAATATATTTTTAAATAATCAATATTTTGTTAAATAATTTATGAATATGACTGTATTTATAAACTACATATTAGTATATAATTCAATTTTAATGGAAAATATTTGTGGGTTAGGACGAAATATGAAGATATGTTTATGAGAATAGGACATTATATTTAAATATCTATTTTTCAATTGTGTGGGTAAATTTTAATAAATATATAAATATTTATTTTCTTTGCTATTTCACCAATGTCTGAATTGATGTGGGATTAGTTGAATATCAAGTGATCAGTGCTTGATATTAATGGCACAAACATATCTATTCTGTAATTGCATATGTAAAGTAGAAGTAAAAATGGGCTTGTCAAAGGCAAAGTGTTTAATATTCAAGACAAAGTAGATAAAGCGACAAGATTTTACATTAATTTTTTTATTTTCCTTTTCAGTTATATCTCCAACAATTGGTTTATTTCATGTTTGTCTATCATTTTTTAAAATTATAATAATTCATGAATTTTGCTTGTATAATCCAAAATCATGTCAACTTTTACCTCATTTGGACTATTTAAGTTACGTGTTTCCCGAATTATTATTGCTTTCTATTTTATCTTGTCCATGTTGTTTACTTAGATTTATTACTACATTTTACCAAGACACTTGTTGAGTCACCAAATCATTCCATGTGGCATTCAATCACTCTCTTATATACCTGAAGGAAAGTAAAGTATGCATTATACTTTAGTGTTCTAAAAGGTTTTATGCTGCTCAACAACAACCTACTAGATCAATGATTTTTTGACACTCATTGATTTAAAAAAAAGAATCCTAGGCTAACATAAGGTTTTGATAATTCCAATTGTCACAATATAACTCACCTTATGATTAGAGGATTGAATTTTACTGTAAAAAAATTTTGTGGCCACTGTAACAGTGTCAGCCATCCACATGTCATAATCCTACTCACCCAATGACTCACTGATTGAAGTTTAGTGTATAAAAGTTCTAGGGATAGTGGAGTGGTGCCAACCTTCCATGTCTCATGACCATGCATACCTATCCTTGTCAAAGTAGTCAGAGAATATCCTGATTCCATTAGGAAATTTGAGAGTTGAGATGTCACTATTTATCATCATATGGCTGACCCAAAACATACAAAGTGAATGAACGGGGTGCAACAATATTGATACACTAGCACCATAATAGCCCTAAATGTGTCATGGCCCTATAAGACTGAGGTGGTAAATAAATCCATGTTCTACAATCCTTCTCAATCGATGACTATCATATTTATGTTTAGTGTATGGATTTCCCATAACTAATGGAGCCATGACATTTGTCCATGTGTCATGCTCTCATATAGTCACCATTATTAAAGTAATCAAATAATATTCTAAGTCTCTCAAGAAACTAGAACATCGATATGCTTCAACATATCATCATATTTCTCACCCAAAGTGAAAAAATGTGAATTTTGGGGATACAACACTCTCAACATGCTACACCACAAGAAACCTACACGTTCCATGATCTTGTAATCCTATGGCAAAACATAAAAAAATATCAACAATGAATGATGTTAGATAATAACAATATAATGTTTTTTCATGAAGTCTAATATCTCAAAATGTCAAATAGAGATGACAAGGTACTCAAATAAAGAGATAAAAAGGCACATAGCACCTAAGACTACAAAAGGATATGACACTTTACTAGGAAAATACAAAATATGAAACTAGAAGAAAGAAAATAAAATAGGGCCATTGGTGCCATTAATCTACATGAATTATCCAAATAAGTGAATTTAATTCAATAGAGGTAAAGAAACCAAAACCAATATATTTAAATAATGAAATAAATTACTAATACATTTCCATCTAATGAGTAATTTATAGCACTAATTAGACCTCTATTATGATTAGGAAATTGTACAGTTTTAGATAACCATATCTCTTATGTGAAATTAATTCATATGTTCCCTCTCCCCCTCTATATATTCCATTGTAGGACCTGAACAATTCATAGACACAAGGTTTGATGAGGTTGCCCTTAACTATTAATTGACATTGTATTCTTGTATATTTGAGGAAGTTGAAGTATAAGAACCTTATGGCCATATGGATCATCTCTTGGATTTTACATGAAGATATTTAGAATGGATGGTTGAAATAAAATCAATAGGTCTACATAATTATTCAACAAAACCTGAGGTAGTGCCTTGCATTAAATTATTATTTGATTTATTTTAAAATGGCCAAATTTTAGGAAAAATCTTACGTTTATGTCAGTGTAACACCCTAGTATTGTATATTAGTAGGCCTACCTTTTGAAAATACTTTATCACCCCATCCCTAAAATGGCCTATAATCAAGCCCTAGTTAATTCATGGATGTATGCAAATAATGTAACTAGTAAGGGATGGAAATGGGATGGCTACCCTAGTACATTAATAATCATCACCCCTATTTATTCTATCCCCATTTCCATCTTCAAGCCTAGAATTATAATTTATATGGCTTTGTTAAAACTAATTTATGATCTCTATAGTATAACATATGTTAATGATGTTTGGATTCCCCTGTTGGGCACCATCCTCATTTCCACCAAGGTAATAGCTATTGGCAAGATCCTTAGTGCCAATTTGATCAATCAAGTGCTCAATATAGAAAATACACTAGATGACAACTTCTATATGAAGTCTTATCTAGTATAATCTACCATAATGGGGACTATTCACTCAGTGTTTGATAAACCTTAGGAGACATCAAATGTGTATTTTAAGAACTAAATTTATGATGAATTTAATATTCTTCATATACATAAATTTAATAATATTATGACCATATTGACTGAGATCTTATTTATAATTTTATAACAAGCCATTTATGGAAAGGATATGCCCATATTATGTGATCAAATGCAAAGAACCATTGAAAATATTGGTGTCTATTGGCTATATATAGTTCATACAGTCATTAAAATAGAGGGAACTATGGTTTATCCTATGTATCTACCTTAGTTAGTCCTATCCAAGGTGGTAGATTAGAAAATTATAACTCAATTAGCTAATTATAGAGATGTTAAATTAAGAAGTGCCAAACAATGAGCTATCCACCCACCTACCATCAACATTGGAAGGATACAATACACCATATTGGATAATTTCTAATTTGTGCATAAAATTAAAACATATTATGATTTCAATTGGGCACCTTACAAATAATGGGATCTAAGACACATGGTCAGGAAGAACTTAAACATAGTTAGATGAAGGTGAAAATTAATTATGACCCCATATTATATCTATTTGATGAAGTATTCATGACTGATATAAATGATACATAGGTACACACAAGAATAAATAGGGTGAATATGTCAAATATGATAGCCAATAACATAAAATATTATTCAAAAACCACTAAGGAAGAGGCTAGGAGAATTGATGTAGAGAATTGGGTTTCAAAAGCTCCTCAAGGATCCTTCCCATATGTTAAAGTTGAAGGACACAAATAAATTTGTCCATTAGAACATGTACCTCTGGTAATTGAATAGTAAATCAAAAAAATACATCATCAACATCCTATCCTAGTGCATACCATTTCATAATCCACCACAGTATCAACCCTTCCTCAGCTAGTTACCACTACATAGGGTCTTTTAGGTATAACTCAATCTAGGGGTCATTCTCTATGGTTCCCTTTCCTCTACTCATAGTGGTGCAGTAGGTGAGTCTAGCATATTTACTCCCTCTTATTTATTGGTTAGATCAATTCATACCCCTATTCAAAACCATTGTGCCACCACCTCCATCAATATCTACATCCCCTAAACTAGTATCCAATTCCCTAAGTTCACCCCCAATAGTTATTATTGTTCTCAACTCATCAAATCAGCACATTTCCCAATCATATTTATCTAATTTTGTTTCAATCCATCTATCACCAATTTATGTTCCTACTAGAACACTTTGTATATAAGAGGAATTAGGGAACCACTTCAAATTTTTCTCAGTTCACTCTAACAAAAGAGACCTCACAACAAAATTTCAAAGAAGCACTAGATAAACATAACAGTTCTAAAGTGGTACAACCTATAGAGGTGAAAAATAATAAAGAGTGTTTTACTAAACAGGAATGAGAGGATAAAATAGATACATCATTATCTGAAACCATTAGTGAGACCACATAAAATGATCCTAAGGATGAATGGCTACTAGAAGAGACTCAATGGCGTGACACTAAGATCTTAAAGACTAGTTAAGTATTTACCAAATTTCTTCAAGACCTATATGGATACAAATAAGATGATGCAAAGCCTAAACATATAGCTTATTCACATGGGAAATTAGTAAACCTATCTCTGACCTCGACACCTCCCATAAAAATTAAAAAAACTAATAATAATAGTTCCCCTGATCACTACTTCTTAAGTGTTAAGTACTAAAGCTCCTCATTTTTTACCTACTATTACAAATATTATTCTAGTCAATACAATTAATACAACACTGATTCTACAAACCCTAGTATTAACACCTATGATCAAGGTTATGTCACCCCCATCTAATTATCAAAACATCTCATTGGAGTTTATTTCATGTCTATGATGGATTATTTACATAATTTTATCAATATCCCTCATACCTATTCATTATTTGCTTCCTCATTCCGTCAGTCCTCTGATATAAATAAGAAAGTGAATTTAGAATATTTGTTCCCCAACACCATTTTGGATGCCCTGATTACTCCCAACCATCTACTAAAATTGGGAATATCAATTGGTATTTCAGCCCAAATAGAAGTTGTAACTGTTATACCATAAAAGGGGTTGGAGAAAGGAAATATAATAATTGACATAATGACACTAAAGAAGTTCACTAGTTGGAGAAGATGTATTACCTATTTCCCTCAATTAGACAAATATTATCCAAATCACATGTTCACTCCATGACAATACACATCTACCAAACCTACATAGAAGGCAAAACCTTCATAAAAACTATTTGCCTTAAAGATTATTTAATAGATCTATAAAATGCAATCAATAGAAGAAGGTAGGTAGGACCTAGTCATCATTGAATAACAAATAGTTAATCTTCATTTTGATAGAGAAAAAAATACTATGATGAAGGTAAAAGGAAAACCATAATGGCTAAAGGATAAAGGTAGAAATAAAGCAAAGAAAATATGTGTTGTTGTTAACTAAGAGAATAAATTTTCACCCATTTGATATTATCAATTAAATAAAAGTCCCCTTCACCTTTGTAAACTCTCTTAGGGGAGTAATAAAAAAAAAATTCAAAATATTTGATAAGTCTATGGAGGAATTGTAAGTAATAATTATCGTACAACCTCTGAAGGAAATCATGGATAACATGCAAGAAGAAACTTAAAAATTTTATGGCATTATCTAGTCAATAAGAAGTGAAAAGAAGTCATATCCCAAGTGGGGATATTTACATGCCCTTACTGATAAGATGAATAAAATAGAGGCTAGACTCTATTTCTTAATCCAAGTGACCCAAAACAAGACTTATGACCATCTAAACTTAATAAATGATCTTAATGCAGCATGGTCTTTAAACTAAATAGCTTGTAAAAGAGATATCTTGATTAAATATCATCAATAAATGTGAAATTTATTTGTACAATAGATTGGTGATGAGGATTAGGCTATTTATATTTTAGGGGAAATGACAATCAATGTTATGGTTAACCCAAGTAGGCAATTGGTCCTCTGTGCCATCTTTGAAGAGCTTCTCCATATAATATAAAAAGGTATCAATGTAGAGGTTGAGGATGCATTGTATAACATGTAATATGACTTTCTTTAAGTAAATTATTTTGTTAGATGTAGGGTACTTAACAAAGATAATATTTACATGGAACTTAGGGTTGCATTAAAATAAAATATAAAATTAATGGATAGACTCTCCCAAATCTTCAAAATACCTTTTTTTTTAATTCAAATTAATTTAAATGGAATTTCAAGTGATTCATTATCTGCATTTACAAATCTAGGCAAGTGGGAAGGCATCTCTGACTACCCTACCTCAACCAACTATTTCAGTTGAAACTACTTCTTAAACACCTAGGATAACCACAAATATAAAACTGATTAAAACAACAATGACCACATGATCCAAAGTACCAACAACTATAATGGCCTCTTCATAGGTAATTAACCTTGTAATTATATTAGTTAATTATAAAATAATATTTTTGTGTCAATTTTTATTTCTTATGAATGATTGGCTTGAAGGATGAGGCATCCCCATAGAAAGCCTATATATACATATATCTCCTACATTTCAAAGGGAAGAGAAATTTTTACATTCAATATAGATAATAAATCCTCTCGATTGTTTTAAAAGTCTGTGTTGTATGACTATATCTTTAATTTATGTGTTATACTGATTATGTTCTTCAATTTAACTAGTAGTTTAGTTTGTAGATATGTTCTATAGCAATTTTTTAAAGCTTGTAGCTAACTAGTTGGCTTATATAATTTAAGAATGTTTAGTAGCAATTTTAGGTTGAGAAATCTTGTTTTCATGCAACAAGTTTGCTAAGATAATCTTTAAATCTATGTAGAAGTGTCATTTTGATACAAATTTCTAGGCTTGGCTATAACTAATCAAATGAGCTTTCTATTTATTAGATATAATATTTTATGAAGAAAAATAATAACTATCTTAGTAACGAAAATATTTAGCTAATAAATTTCATTTAATTACATTTTGTTCCTCATATCTCCTTACTACGTTTATTAGTTCTGTGTGCCACAACATCAATCTACAAGCATTACTCCATGATGCTTCTCCTTATCCTAAATAGAGTTATTAATAAAACATGTTATCTATTTACATAATAAATTTTTTGCCTTACATTTCCTTCTATTTATGGTTTATTTAAGTCATGACCACTCTATAATAGATCCATCATCATCCACCTCAAAGTAGATCTAAGATTCATATCCATTTCTAATCCATTCAAGTTAAAAGTTATTTTACAATCGATCATTCCACTACAAGTTACTATAAAACCCAATACCCTACAACTCATACACTCTAGTGGAGTTCACCTCTATTGAGATTCTAAAATGTTATAGGCTACCTTGCAAATTTTTCCTAGGTTTGCATAAAACCCACATCGAGAGACATCAATTTACTAACAAGAATTCTATAAAAATTTTACATTCAAAATTAATCTAAAAATGAGATTATTATAGGAGAAGCATCGATATTGCAAGAGTGATTTTAACAATTGGTTACCTAAATGATAAAATTAAGAAGGTTGGGGAGTGATAAAAATAAGAGGGGGAGTGAAATTGAAAGTCATGAGGTGGAATCAAGGTAGAATAATAAATAAATTTGAAGAGTAACATGAAAAATGAGTTGAAAACATCTGTCAGACTCTATTTTTTTAAATAGATCCATCATGAGGAAACCACTTCTACTTTCAAGTTATGATTACAAATAAATAACTTTTCATAACAAAACCACCATATTACATAGAGAAATGGCTTCAATAAATTTTAGAACTAATAAACAATACACTTTTATCAATGATGATTATGAAGACATTGCAACAAAAGTGTCACTCGTGGGGTTATTTTTTAAAAGAAAGTAGTGGTTGAATTAAGAAAAGTGATGGTTATTTCATGAATAAGGCAATTCTATGACTAGGGAAAAAAATCAAAGAAAGTAAATTTTGATGTTTGAAAGCACCACAAGGAGAAAAAAATAGGTAGATGAAGTTTGTGAGGATGACATCTAAGCATATTTATAAGATCATTATATCATCATCAAATGTGTTTCTAAAATTTTGCATCATGTAATTTTTGGGTTTACACATATTGACTTCTCGAGATGATGCCTTGTCCTGAATTGATGATGGCATGGTCGTAAGTAGTGGCATGTAGAAGGTAATGTTAAGGTTATATATACCTACGTTAAATACTTTGGTGGCATAGTAAGCTAACAAAGACTTTATGAAATAATTGGGTGAGTAAGAACATACTATCTAAAACATCCCATTATGGGACTGAATCTAGTACGATGTGTCATGTACATGTAAAAATAAAAATAACATACAACTATGCTACAAAAATACAAAACCATTAAAAGTTTTTAGTTGTGGATATAAATAATGTTGATTTATCCACAATAACACCTAAAATATATAAAACATCAGTTTAAAAAGGAAACTACTAAAAATATAAATTTTTTATATCATGATGGATAGTTTTAAAAGATAATATATTCAAAACTTTCCAAGAATAGAATTCATTTGTGAAAATTGGGTTTAATTTGTTTTAAGATTTGTATTAATGGTGAAGAACTAAATATAGAAACTAGTTGAATCCATGATATCTAAGAGTAAATGGAAAACATACCAGCTGGAGGTGGAGTGGGTCAAGCCCACACTATTTTTCACTTATTTTGTGTTTTTGCCGAAATTTATAAAATTCATAAAAAATTCTCTTAGATTCATTAATTCATGAAATAAGTTGCATAAATGGGATTTTGGCGATATTCAGACTAGGGATCAACTACTATTCAATGTATTATTATATGTCAAGGAAGTAGGCATAAATTTTTTTATCCTATCTTATCAAACTTTTATGGAGATTACTCACCCACATAGGCATATAGTTGGACTAGAGTCTTAGATGAAGACTTTAAAGGAGATGACCAAATCAAAAAGAGGTAAGGATATTAGGGCCACTATTAAACATGTATATACATACATAAATATTCATTTTTCATATTTGTTATATGTTTGACTCACTTTTCCTCTACATCATTGAATTTTACTTATTACATAAATCTGTATAAAAGCAACTCTCTCTCTCTCTCTCTCTCTCTCTCTCTCTCTCTCTCTCTCTCTCTCTCTCTCTCTCTCTCTCTCTCACACACACACACACACACACACACACACACACACACACAGACATGAGAGAGATATAATTTGGTTTATTTTAGTTACATTTCATTAATATGTTGTGGGATTAATTTCTATGTATTATTTTCATTTTATGGACTTTAGATGACTAGACATGTGATGTAGTATCATGTATCTAAATGTTTTCATAAAATTCTATGTAATTTATTAAATATGTTCAAACAAAATGTATTCTAATGATGTAGAGTGATGAAAATGTATGAAATTATGAAAGAGATAACATCTATTTTATATGTGATGAAATAGTTACTTTTTGTACACAACATAAGACATTTTAATTTGAATCAAATGAAATAAGTAGGGTAATAGGATATATATGAAATGGTGAAAATGAAAAATATAAATATAAGTTTTTCATGGAAAAGGAAGGTGACCTAAAACTTATGAGAAAAAGGAAGAATGTACTTCTTTATAAACACATAAGACACTAAATTTATCAACTTCATCTAGAGATAACTAGTTCTGATAGAATAAGTAAATGGGAAAAGGTCATCCTTTTTCTCATAGACATATCTTTAAGACTTTTAAATAAAAATTTTAGGCAGTCAATTTTTAATATGGTATTTGTCTTTCTATTTGGTTTTCTTTTTCTTTCAGTACCCTTAGATTTTGTGTCATGTGACTAGGAAGACATATGTCCTAATAGCCAAAGGCTATATGTAGGTGAGTAAGGACATATACCCCCAATGTTATCCCCACATAGCTAGTAAGATTTGAGATATCACACCAAATATTCGAGTAGGTTAGGAGATGTGGAATTTTACTTTTGTTTTGTATAAGATTTTGATTTTTATAAGAGTGTCTATATCTTTTTTTGGGTCACACATTTTTTTAAGGCCCTTACCTTTGAATATTGGTTCCATGCAAATCATAATATGTCAAGTCTCATCAACGAATACCAAAATAGTTGAGTAAGGTTATCTTTTTGTTTTTCACATGCTAATGTTTTCTATGTAGACGAAACCATAATATGAGAATATATTATGGACAAACTTATAGAATAGGTTGTAAGATAGCATTTTATAAGCTTTGATAGATGATGTAGGGAAAGAGAGGTATAATTTACTATTAATAACTAAGGAAATAACCCATGTAATGTTGAATTTTAAAAAAATTACTATATAATAATAAAATAATGTGAACATTGAAATGTGATGATAAGATTAATTTTGAAATCTTGAGTTGTCTAAACTAAAACCAAACTAGTCATGAAACATGACATTTGATATGCAATAAAAATGCAGACAATTTAAAAATGTAATACAATGAAGGAAATGTTAAGTGCAACAATTATATGTAGAAACATTTAAGGTGCAAAGTGTACATAGATTCACTAAAATTGGTTCCCTCAAAATTTCATAATATATAGGATCCATTCTAAATGTCTTTAGTCAATAAATAAGGGCCTAACTAGTTATGTCTAAATTTTTGACCTTCTCTTCTCTTTTTGTATTTTTGACTATTGATTATTAAGACAAGTTATCATACTTGGATAGGGAATTTATAAAAATACCTTTGAATATCAGATTATTGATGATAAGACATGATTATCTCTAATTTTAATCTCACAATATGTGGATAATGGAAGGACAAAGATTGTGAGAATTCATTGAAATTTTTTCTAGAGTCTCCTTCTTGTATATGAGGTTTGTGGATGTATGGGTCTCACCCAAAATACTATTGATAAGACATGGTTGGCTCTGATTGTATCATTACATATTTTTTGAAGAAATTTGGTGAGAATGTAGTGAGTATACCTATATGGTCTTCTTCGCTTGTAGGAGGCAAAAAGGACCCAACATTGGGGATGTTTGTGCATTATTTTATATGGTACATATTGTTAATATACCAATCCTTCCCTCAAAAAATTTTATCAGTCATGGAGGATGAATGTTTCGCTATCTATACTACTTATTTCCCTTGCATGATAGGGAATGGGTGACTATGTATAAGACATGGATCATCATTAACTTTTGGAGTTTGTTCTCATGCACTAAGAATTCTATCATGCAAACATGGTGGTATGCAACACTAGGGTTAAAATGGATGTGATGAGTATAATTTTTTATCCTTTAAAAATTAAATGAATGTTTAATTTATTAGTCATTTTATATGATACTAATAATCTCATTCATAGAATTTTTTAAAATGGCTGACACCATCACGAGTGTTTCTTCACTCACTTTTAATTTTTATTATCACATTTATTTTTAGTTTTTTCATTTTATGGGAGATTAGAAACTTAAACACCCATCTTTAAGATAACTACCTTGGTTATTAGTGGGTCTTTGTATTTAACCAAGTGTGGTGGATTTTCCACACTAGTGCTATGAAAATGATAATAAATTTGTATACATGTTTGTTTGTGCATGGTAGATTAAATGGCATAAAAATTATTAGGTTATCCTTGATAGACAAAGACATTTCCTAAGTGGAAGAAACTTAGTTTTTAGAATAATCTAGAAGAGATTTACTTCATATTATGGATATAAGGTCTACAAATTATCATGTTGTATTTTGTATCTCCATCAATCACATAAAATTATATCAACACAATATTGGGACCCAAAGTGACTATAAGCACAATGGTCCATATTGAGGTAGTCTTGAGGATATCATAACCTAATAATGTGTTCATAGTAGTAGAAAAATTTGCTTCTCTATACTATATTTTAGGAAGATAAAATAAGACTATGTTAATATCTACCCTATCATCAAACATTTCTCATTTTACATAATTATTATAAATCCAAACCTATAAATATAAGGTTATATACCCCCTTATGACTATTTATATGTCTATGGATAGGATTTTAGGTTTAAAAAATAACCAACATCTCTCAAACTTAATCTAGGTGGGAACATATCCATATTAATATGATTGATTAGAGCTTGTGGTGAAGGTGTGAAGAATTGAGTAATTATAAACAATGGGCAAGGGAGATTTGAAGTAGGTCTAGGAAAGAGATATGCAAAAAAATGTATTTTATATCAAAAATTAAATCATAGTTCCCCATGGGTTTGGGGTTGGCATCAGTCTCCAAGGAATTCTTCATGTAAGGGATTGTGGGTTTATATTCTCTTATCTCAGTAATAGTGTTCACATATTACATGGTTTCAAGACAAAAATCCTATCATGTGGGTTTTCCTTTGTGTTGTAATTGGGAAACCATATTAGGATTAACTATAGTAGAGGTAGAGGCATTAGTGTAATGAGTAATAAATGGTAGAGGTTGGTTAGTTTGTATACCATGTGGCTAGTTTTGGCTGGTGTGTTATTAGTGGTATTCAAATTTGTTTTGACAAATTCTCAAGTTTATATTCTTATCTACTATAGGACAAGTTTATTGAGCTTGAGGGTTCATATTAGAATTCATTATTAATATGTATATAAATATTTTTCTATGGTTCCCAGGGCATATTTGAATGAAACTATTTTATTCTTAGCATGAACAAGTATCATGTATAATAAATCTATAAAAAAAGTAGTAAAAATTAGGATCATAGTGTGAAGGTGTTTAGTGTTGGCCTTGATGATGAGACCCTTCTAGGTTGTTTTTATAATATAATAATTGATTATGATTAGGATCTATGTTTTTAAACTAATTTTATAACTAGCCTTGGTTTTGGTTTTTCATTTTGGTGTTAAAAGGATCGAGGTGGTTAAACTCAACAACATGAGAATAAGGTGAAGGATTTTGGTTCCTAATTATATCATTATTATTATTATTAATGGGTTAATGTGTATTTTCATAAACTAAATTCAAATTATTATTTTAGTCTATGACACCACCTGTAGTGACATTGAAATTTCTATTTAGAACCCTAGTAACTTTATTATCAATTGTTTTTGGTTAAAAATTTCATATCATCTATTGTTCTTTTTTGGGATGACTATTTTCTCATTGATACCATATATTATATGACCAATATCAATGGATGATTAGTTTATAGTGAGACCAAATTAAAATGCATCATAGTATGAGTGATAGGGAAACATTTTCACGTCTTTTATCATCTCCTTGTAGAGGGAGTGCAAGAAGATATCACATATTTCCCTTTGGTAAATGTCTGACATTTTAGAGGATGAGTATTAGACTTGTTTTCATCTCATAATGAAATGGGTAGCCAATTATTTATGCTCTTAATTTATGTTGAAGAGATATCATATGTTAGTCTTTTTGTGTTTGTCATGTCGAAGGATTGGAAAAACTCAACCATTAGTTGGTAGGAAGAATGAAAAGACCCCTAAAGAAGGTGATAAAACTAATTGAGGGTGACTACTTCAAGGTGTTTTAAAAAAAAATCATAGCCACCCCATAACACTATAATATATCTCAAATATAAGTAGTGTGTGTCTTGACATTCACATTAGGATCTCCCTCTCCCTCGTATATAAAATGTCAGGTAGGGAATATGGTAGATAATTCCTAGTATATTATGATTGAGGGGTTATTTCATGTACTCATATTATTTATTTATTCCATTCAATTATATTAAATGTACAGTGGAATAATATTTTATGGGTGGGTTTGGATATGGGTTACTTGCATAACCACTAGGAAGGAAATAAGGTGTATGGTAATTTGGTATAGATTAGGATAGAAATTAGTTATCCATCTCAATGTATTTATATAACATATGATAGCAACGAGGAAGACTATTAGATGAAGAAGGGTTAGGTGCTTGTTAGGGAGGAGTATACATGTGTGTCATGTAAATTTGAGGTGTATAATGTGGTAGATGTTTAATTTAAGAAGTAGGAGTATATGTGGGTGATACATAACTTAGAGGGAAGTAAGGTGGAAGATTTTTACTCACCATAGATAGTTCACATAGGATTTTGAGTAGGGTGTTGAAATTATGGAGGAATGTTAGAAATAATGGGGTTAGGGATGTTGTGAGTAAGGATATCATTGGAATATTTATTTTAGTCATAAATACCAAGAGGTGGGTTATATGGATATAATAATGGTTTATAAGTTATCATTAGATTAGGAATAAAATATTAATACCCTTGGTTAGGGGTTTTAGTGTTCATTCATTGACTCATAGAGGATTGGTTAATCTCTAAATATTGAATGAAAACCACCAAGTTTGAGATGAGTTTGTTTTAGAAATAAGGAATAATGGTTTTCATGACCTCATTGGTAGCAATCACAGGATATATGATTCGATGACAACTAATATGTTGATTTAGGTTAGAGACCTTTGGAGGAACCCTTGGGTGCTTATCCTATCAGATGATTATGTTTTGTTTATTAGGAATAGGTTAATAATGCACTTGGAGGCTACTCATTCCATATTTAAAATTAAAAATTCTTTAAATATATTAATATTATTTCACTATAATTCTAAAATATGAGATTTGTATCCTAACTAGTTGTTTGAACCTATTTTTAGCACCCTATTTATTTTCTAAAGGTCTTATTATTTTTTAAATTATATTATATAAATGAACTAAACTCATTAAGTTTAAAATTGTTGGTGGGGGGCAACTTATTTTCTTACTTTTGAATATGCATTTTTGGATACATAAGTTGCCATTCTAATTACTGCATTGAATGAAATTTTTATTATAATATTAATTAAGTAGTTTTGAAAGCAAAATTTCATTCTTAATGAAAATGATTTTTAGTATCAATCTATAACACTTTTCAATTTTCAATGTATATAATGTTTCACAACTACAAAAGTAATTTTATATGAACATGATAAGATACATGCTCAATTTCAAATCTAGCAAGCATCTTATTCTCATGTTACAATATAACACTTGGCCACCTGTGAATTGGAAAAAAATAAGTAAGTTGCACATTTAGTTATTTGTTGTGTAAATTCACACATTTAAGTTATTTTGTTATCCAAATTTGTCTTCCTAGGCATCATTATGCATTGCTAATTATGTTGCTTTGATAAGATTTTTTAAAAATTATTTTTGAAAATTGAATAATCAATATGTATAGGATTAGATGTTTTGATGAAATATGCTTGAAGCCTATAATCTATGAATTATTTGAAAGTATAGAAACCTAATATTTAGGGACTTAGGTTATAAACATTTTTTAAGAGATAAATGCATTTACTAAGTGTCATACTCATTTTATTGCGTAGGTGTTAATGTGGATATAGGATAAGATTATAAAAAACATTCCTCACATTGAGTCCACATTGGATGTGTTGATGTTGGAATTGATATTTATGTGGAATATACTCCTAAGTTGGTAGATACGTTTAATAATAATGGCTAATTTTGTTTACTCTAAAGCACAGTTAATATTTTAAAATGGTGGTTCACCATAAATTTGATGGCAAATGGATTAAAAAAATTAATTAAACCTGAGGTTTAATCCTTATGAATTTGGTGTGATTGGTGATTATTTAACATTATTTTATGAGTAATTTATTTGGTATGTGTTTTTTACATTCAATTTGGTATACAAGTAAATAGTTTTCTAAATGGGTTGGTAAGCTGCTAACTTTTCCATGGTTGGTTGGAAAGATGGTGAAGCTGTGTAATCTAATACACTTTTAACACATCATTCTGGATATTAAATCATGGATATTGAAATATAAAATAGGTAGTTTTATTTTTTTAGTCTCATTTGAACACAAAATTGGTGTGGAAGCAGATCTCTAGTATAAAAGACAATGAGGTGGTCGAGAATAAATATAATGAGGTGATTGAGAAGGAATATAGTGAGATTTGAAAAATATTTTCATAGAGATTTAATAAGGTATTCATGAGTTATTATTTTAATGGGAAGATATGATTATGCAATATATGGCTTAGATGTTTATGATTGTCTGCATGAATCTCCATCTCAGTTTTGGTTTTTAATTTCTGAATTAGTTAATGGAGAGACATGGTTTTGTGTGTTTCAAGGAATTTGAATGTAGTTGGGTTTATTTATTCAATGCACATGAAAATGGTTTTGATCATTTGGTTTTACAAAACTAAAATAGTTTCAATGTTTGGATTTTATTTATGTGGTTTAACCTTAACTATTTGGTGATTAGTTTTATTTGATGAAGAGATTTTGGTATTGTAGTACATACTTGAAGAAAATATCATGGTTTCCAATATACATTTGCCATCTAGTTGATAAAAATATTTTGTTGACCATTTTTTAATAACATTTAGTGTGTCTTTTTGGGTTGATAAAAATATTTTGTTAATGATATTTATCATGCATAGAATATTATTATGAACCTTGAAGGTTGTGTGGAAGTTGCATGCAGTTGATTCCTTTGTTTTATCATATCCACGAAAATGGGTATTGATAATTTGGTTTAGATGGGAAAACTAGTTTCAAAAATTTGGTTTTATCTTGGATACGAATCAACTTTAACATTTGATGGGTGATTTTTATTTGTTTTAAAGAGATTTCAGTATTTTTAGTGGATATTCAAAGGAAATTTATTTATTTTATTATTAATGTATTTAAAAAGAGATTGGTTTCCTAGTTCATTTCTACAAATATATGATGAATAATTTGTATGCATATAGAATATAAAGTATTATAGAAATATTGAATGGTAATGTTGCTTACTATTGTCCATTATTTGTGTGTAAATAGGTATGAATCCAATTTGGACACAAATACTAGATAATTTTGATCATTTGTTATAATCATTGGGAAGGAAATAGACATTAAATGAAGTATGGGTAATGATTTTGTTTTGAATGGAATTATCATTTTAACTTAAAATCATACATGATGCCTATAACAATGATAAAATTTATATATTAAATATGTGTGTTATATGGTTTTAAATAATTTAAAGTTTTTTATGTGTCTTCATTGATGAGATATTAAAATCAATATATTTTCTAGTACTCAGTCATGAGATGTATTTTTTATATTAACTTTGGATTTTTGAAGATATAGTTGATTATGATAATTTTGGGACTACATAAGTTGGTAGAATATTTAAAGTTTTGTGTTTTTGAAAAGTGATATGAGATTAAATTAAGTATTCGAAGGATTATAAGAGATAATACTCATCTATTGTAGCTTCTTTCTTTTTAGATTTTGATCTTCATAAACATTTTCTATGTGCATAGTAGTTTTAGTTTTTCTATTTGAAGTGGTATATGTCAAGATTAACTTTTATATTATCATTTCAAGGTTTATCTATCTTGAAAGGTGCATTCTACTAAAATTTGAACAATTTATATATTCAATAGAGGTTTTTTTGGTTTGAAAAGTTGAACATGTGTGAATTTGAATATATGTCATTTATCATTTTGAGAAGTAATGAATATATAAACAAGAAATATCATTACTTTGTTTGTAAGTGTAATCATTTAGATTGAAATTTTTTATGAGATCATTCTTTGATAATAGAAATTTTGGATGTAGAAAGTGATTATTGTTTAAATTATTTTAGAAAGTGTGTTTCAGTAAATTCTTTTTATAAAATGTCATTGTGGACCTCAAATTCATATATTTTTTCAAATATGCATGGGGTCATGGTGATGATCAACATAATGAGGGAATTTCCTCATGTGGTAGTTCTCTAGGCCAATAGTTTTATGGTTGTATGGTTACTAACATTATTCCTCTATAATCTAACTATGGAACATTCATATCCATTCATTTTAAGGCTTCTAATCCCATATTTCAAAATTTACTTGATTTATGACTCTTAGTAATTTGATATTTTATGATAGTAGAGTTTTGATAAGAGCATATGAAATATTTGACAACACTATTCAACAAATATCTCTCCAACACACCATTCTCACATCCATGAATACTTCAACATACATACAAGGAATAAACTATCTCTGAACAAACTGATTGTTATTCAAAAAAGCATATGAAAAGGATGATAATACAATAGATAAACCTTGATTAAGTAGTCAAGGAGAAATGAGAGGAAAACTAATCTAAGAAATATGGGATAAATTCACATATAAGACAAAACTAGCAAAGGATTAAAATCCTAACTATAAATTAGCAATCATGAGTAATAATATACTCTAAACCACCACCGCACCACCCCGCCCCCCGGCGCCCCCGCCCCCCGGCGCCCCCCCCCCCCATCAAGTGAATCTAGGGGCTAAAAATAAAGGATGCCGTGTGAATCCCATTCTCTTCTTTATTTGTATTTAGTGTTTTTGTGTATGGGATATATCATATTCACACTAATTTATAAAGTGGCATGGTGTGTTTCCTAATTTATCCTTGTCTACCTTCGTGCATTTGTGTGTTTTATTATTGGCACCTTTACAATTCTTCATTTGCTTGTCTTTTCCATCACCGCCATGTAAAATATTTTTTATAGACATTATTTGTATTTTTGGCACTATTATTTTAGATAGTTGACAGTCTTCCACAACTTGAAATGTATCTATTCTTATTTTTTTCAATTTGACTTTAACAAGTGCCCAATACAAAATTTATGAGTGTACACTTACCATTTTTTAAATAAGAAAATATTTTAGATTTAATATCATAAATTTACTTTGTTTTTTCTTACATCAATCTTGTATTATTAGAATTACAAATTAGTGCTCTAAAACATTAAAAATTTAGATATATATTATGTATATTACAGCCACGTATTTATTAATTATAATCAGGATCATAATCAATTAGTACCTCTTTGAAAAATAAAATTTATAAAAAAATTATATCTAAACCTATCTTGGGAAAACATATCACAAGAATTATTTTAAATACTATAAAAAAAATTGGTTGATCAATGAAAGAGAACTTGAAAAAGATTCCCTTTAAAAATACAATAACAAAAAAATGTATAGTACTATTTGGATTTTGTTTTCTATTGACAGTGAAGGGAATGAATATGTGTAACATTTTTTAATGAATTTTTTAATAAAAATCATCAATTTTATGAGAAAAATGTTTATTTTGTCTAATGGAAAGGTTTCATAATAAAATAAGCTGTTTAATCATTTCAATAGTCCATGTGAAATAATTTTAGTATTTTCAATAATAATAAATTATTTTTACGAACAAACTAAAATTATACTAATTCATAATTTTAATTTCAAAAAAATAAAATACATATGATAAACAGGTAACAAATATATAGTAGGCATTATGCATGGTGTGATGTCAATTTCTCTTGCATCCCCTACATATATAAAATATGGATAAAAACATCCAATGAAGACACTGCATATAAAATAATTTTTAGAAAATAATATAGTTGTGACCTTTTTGGGTGTTCCTCTTAAACCATTAGATGCAAAAATATGTGAAATTATTTATGGGTCAATTATTCTTGTTCTTGAAATAAAAGTAGCTTGAGAAATGATATTTTGTTGGAACTACTATTGAATCTACATCTAATAGAAAATAACTTTTCAACTAAAAAATGATGGAGACTTACAACATGCATAATTTTATGGCATCTAAAAAATATATTGTTACATTTCCTTTACTATAGTAAAATACCTTCAAATACTATCATGATTGAAAGTCAAATCAACATTGTTTAAAATTGTTAACATGGAAAATATGAAAAAAAATAATGATATTTGGTGTAAATAACTGTGAAAAATGCCTCAAAGGAAATGAGTTATAAGAGGATAGAGGAGAAATAATGGAAATCCCCATTCCAATTAAACATGGGATAACCAAGTATTGAAGTAGTGACCACATCAAGGCAAGCTCCTTGTCCTTAGTTGAAACCTCTCTACCTTGTCAGCTCACATGGTGTTTTAGAAAATTTTAATGTGCTAAAGGAGGGTATGCTTGTAAATAAATATTTTCTTTTAAAGAGGCATAATTTGTATATTTTTCAATATTTATATGAAGTTTACAATTCTTCACACCTATATATTAGAAAAATAGAAACCCGTAATGTAATACAAGATATAGATGTATCCTTGTGGCAAAATATTTTTCAATGTGGTGTTGCTTGCATTCAAGACAAGGAAGTGATTGAAAATGAGTTTTGGAGATAGATCTTAATCCTATGGTAATGAAACCTTATTTCCTTATGTTTAATACCCTCACTTAAATATTTAACTTGAGACCCATATGGGTTTTCTTTCCTCATCTCCCATTATAGCTCTAGTTAGACCTTTATTTCAAGGCCATAGGTAACACTATAGGGGAATTTTAGCTAACCAATAATGCAACAAACTTATTTTCACACACTACCTATGAAATAATATATTTTTTTAATATTGATACTTATTAATACATTAAGAAAATTGATCTATGAATAGGATACAACTTATGGACATAGTTCCATGACTATGAGGGCACGCACTTATGTTGCCACATATGCTTTGATAATGCCACTTCTCCAGAGATTGTAGTAGTTTAAAAAGAAATAAGGTAGCCACTTAGTGGAATGATGATATTACCATCCATATAAATATAAAAATCACTTATATTGATGGTGAGGACTTGGATTAGAAAGAAATATGGGCTTCAATGGAATACTCCATAATCAATCTCCAGAAAATAGATGAAGTAATCAAGGTAGCCCAAACTAACCTTATGGAAGGAACAATGATTTGGTTTCAATAAATAGTTAGGAAACTAATTCAATTGAAATTTATTTTCTAATTTATCCTATCTCAAATTTGGGTGAAAAGAGTCATTAGACTCTAGTTATAAGGGAGACAAAAGATAAACTCGACAAAGGTCCTATTTCTATGGCCATCTCCATTTCTAGGTCATAATATGAGAAAGGCAACGTGGATTTCCTATTGAATAAAGGTAGTTTTTAGTTGAATTTTGGTTTATTACAAGAAGGATTATGTTAGCATATTCTATGTTTGAAGGAATAATGTCAGTTGTTGGATCTTGGTCATGTATACGCTAAATCTACTTGAAACGTTTATGGTTATTCTTTTGGTGTGTAATTGGAATATAAATTAATTTTCTATAGTTATATGGAACTCTAATTATAGTATAAGGGGAAATCCACTAGTGTTAAAGGAGATCCTACATGTGGCAAATGCCCAACATCATCTTCTCAACTAATGCTTGAATCTGCAAATAAATGAATGAAACAATAACCTTTTCATTAATAGGAAAAGAAATTCCACAAGACTCATTATTATAAATAACATTATTTATGGATTTCCAAAGTTAAAATTGGATGATAACATAGAATAAATTCCAAATAATGGCTATAAAGGTTGGCCAATTAGAAAATTCCCCAAAAAGTGCCTCACTCCAAGAGAAAGGCTTGGGATGATAAGTTTGGAATAAAAAATGAATCCATTATCAAGAGGATTGAGGTTTTAGACCATAAAAATTAGATGTTTAAAAGATTTTGGTTTATTTCAAACCAAAAAATAATTGGTGAATGAAGAGGTAGAGCAAAATCTCATCAAGAAGAAGTCCTTGGTAAATTGAACACCATAATAAATGAGCTAGTTTGGGCTCTAGGTCAATGTGCCACACATGATCTAGATAGACAATCAAAGTATTAGGAGATGATTGGAGGCCCTATCCCATATTAATTTTATCAAAATCCATAGGTAATAGACTCGTCTCCTGATAAATAATATAGGGAGAGTAGATTTTAAAGTGTGTATCATAGTTTCACCACTAGTCTTTCCACTAGGCATAAAGAGGCAATAAGGCAAGCTTATGTATCATAATATCAGGGAGTAATTCTTATATTTGAAGGGTGGATGGTAATTACATACTATTTAATTTAAAATTATTTTATAAATCAAGCTAGGGAATCCAATATCTAGAGGTAACCAAATCACATATAGTGTGATTCCCTTTGTACAATAATTGCAAAACTTTAATAATAATTAGTTCAGCCTAGAAAATGGAAGAATTGGTGATAATAAGAGACCACCATAAAATATGGTCATTGAAATATAACCATGTGTAAAAACCATCCCATACACACGTCAATTAGGTTTTGAATGCTTTTAAATACTTCCATATAAATTTGACTACAAAGGAGAAAATAATTTTAATATATATAATAGTGATGATGAGGGATTGAAAGCCAATATTATACTAACTTTATTTACCATAGGGAGAGACCGAAGAGTTAACATGTCACAAAATAATTTTACAAGATCCATTTCCCTCTACAGTCCAAATAACCCCCATAACACACAAGTCCATACCTTCATGATAGGTGTCAATGATGCCCTTGCCGCCTTTATCATGAGGGAGGTAGAGAATGTCTCAAGCCACACAATGAAATCCAAAATCCCTATTGGAATTGGCCTATAAAAATTATCTAAGAATCTTGAACAAATTATCATAAGAGGATATGGAGGGGAGAAATAGAAGGAATAGTAGACATGTTTGGTATCCAATGTCTTGGTGTCAGTATGGAACTTTCCCACTAGAGATAGGGCCTTGGTGATCAAATACACAATATTCCTTTGAATCTTGTTGAGGACATATTACCGAAGCTTGACTATCTAAATATCAAAAGTGAAGTGGATGCCTAAAAATTTGAATTATTCCACCCAAAAAATCTACTACCAATTAAGCTTCTTATGACACTCATGCATAGGCATCATGATGCCATAAAAACATTAGGTTTTCCTTATTGAAGGCTAGAGATAGAAGCTAGATAAATGATATTTATGCATTGAATACCTAAATTTAAAATGGCCTCTTTCTTTTCAAACATGAGGAAGGTTTCATATATAAAGTGGCCACTAAATACCTGAGAGGTGTAGTCAATAAAATTAGTGTGATAAATAAACTTTTAAGAAGCCTTAGAAGTGAAGAGGTGACCCAGGGCTTTAACAAATAAAACATAAAGTGCTAGAACAAGTGGATAACATTGGTGATTAGATCACTAGAGTTTGATCCCTATAGTATGATGCTTATTGATAGTGAGGTAGGTTGAGGCATCATGAATCAATGTCTATACTATATAAATGAAATAGGGAACAAAAACAAGATCCTTGAGCATGGAAAGAATAAATTTCCACTTGATCTTGTCATAATTATTTTCAAACCAAATTTAAGAAAATAGTTCTCTAAAG
Organism: Torreya grandis; assembly: GCA_037957365.1. Lineage (NCBI taxonomy): Eukaryota > Viridiplantae > Streptophyta > Pinopsida > Cupressales > Taxaceae > Torreya > Torreya grandis. The sequence goes on along the minus strand of JARHVA010009768.1, from coordinate 236,214 downwards.
AGAGGAGTGGGCCCTAGACATGCCCTCCCAAAATGCAAAAAGATTTCCAAAACATATCACCCTATAATAAAACTTTTTTACTGTAGTCTAATAATTGTAGGCATGATGCGCTGATTATGGTTGGTGAAGGCTTTGGTAAGAATCTTGTAAGAGACATTGAGTAGGGTTATCATCCTCCAACTTGTAAGAATCTTAGGATCAATAACTTTGGAAATGATTTTGATATTTCCTTGATTGATCATGGATCTAACAGACTAATTATACAAGTCTTCTTTATAGAATTTTAGCAAGTCGGGACTAATAACCTCCCAAGTGCATTTTTCAAATTCATAAGGGAATCCATCGAGGTTGGGTACTTATCATTACCCATATATTTCAAAACCTCTTTAAGCTCCTACAAGATGACCGAGAAATCAAAAAGCTATTGGTCAGCTAGTTTGAGCTTTTGAGGTACCACATCAAGTAATTTTGAAGAGTTTAGGACTGGTTAGCCATGAAAGTCTAGGATTGGAAAGCTATCTTGTAATGCTCAATATAGGCCAAGGAGATATCAGACTGGGAGGTAAGCTAAGATTGATTCACTTGAATAGCCTTAATTTTCCCATTAGCTTATTTGGTTTTCAATGCTTTAAATAACCCCTTGGAGGATTTATCACCAATTTTGAGCCACTTTATCCAATTGAAATAATGGGAGCCTCTTTTTGCATGGCTATCTACCACCTTGAGGTGGTGCTTGAGGGAGGTATCCATCATTTTCAATTGTATATTAAAATTATACCTCTTGAAGGAGATGGAGACCCATTTTAACTCATTCAACATGGACTCCTTTAAGTGATTATGTATATGAATGACATGTTTTCCATGATGACAGAGGAAGGATGTGATGCATAGAATGGCCTCATTTCACCACTCAATTTAATTAGAAATATAAGGGGGTTGTGGGGTAGTTTATAGATCAGTTAGATAATTTAGATTCTATTTTCATGACTCAACATGGAAGCATTGATAATTAACTAATTCTATCGAACATTATACTTCTTATAGTTCCATTCTAATTTTTAAGAAATAGGTGAGTGGTCTACAAAAATAATAGGATGGATATCAATATTGGAAGTGAAAAAAATATTTTTCTATGACTTCATAAAGTAAGTGAGCCATTTTATCATGTGGTGATCCAATGAATGGTAGCTAGACCACTTAAACCAATATGTGAGGTTAATTATCTACTACCAAAGGAGATGGTCTACCAACCCCCATTTATTTTCAAATAACACAAATCCTTAGATTTACCAAAACACTAATACATAGGGAGGGCCCCATTCTTATCTTGGGGGTGTTCAATCATATTATAGTTTTTTTTCACAAGCCATGTGGTAGTAGGTAGCTCATGTTCCAAATATAGCCAAATAAGGGAGCATTCAGAGCCATCACTAGGAGCAAAGATGTGGAGAATGCCAAATGGATGGCCATCAATGTCAAGAGTAATCTAGACTGATCTATGTGTTGGGTCCTCCTCCATGGAAATGATGTTAGGGTAAACCTGAGGAGTAACTAAAATAAAATCAGTACCATGTCCTTCCTCATACAAGGTGGTGATCTAGGTGGTGTTAGGGAAAATGCTTTGCAAGGATGTTCAGAGGAGAAATCTAGATACTTTAACTTTCTGTAGATAGAGAATATTTGGAAAATCAATCTAAAGACAAGGGGATCCCATAGGGTATTTATGACTAGACTCTATGAGAACCCTAACTTTACATGATAATACATTCATAAGGGTCATCCATTTGAATCTCCCCTTATTCATCTTTAAAATTTGTCAATGCTAAAAATCTATTGTGTTGGTGAGGATGTGAAAATTTGAAACTATAATGAAGTGGCATTTGGGTTCGCTCCCCCATGAGGTGGGCAATGAGACTGCTAGGATAATGAGCCACAAGTTGGGAGAACCTTAGCCATAGGCATCTTGATATTTTAAGAGGCCAGAGAAATGATCTGTAGGTTGGAAGGAAATAAGGTGTTAGGCCATGATAGAGAAATCCCTTGAGAGGGCATAATAACTAGAGGATAATCCTTCTGAGGTGGCATCTAGGTTGTGCTTTATGTCTTAAGTCATGCCTACCATATAGGGGACAATGTGGTCAAACCATCACCTTGGTCTATCAGTTTAGGATTCTCTATCTAAGGAAGCAATTGAAGAGGTTTGAGATGACCCATATGAGGACACTCCTTGATGCAATGGTTTGATGCCTAATAATAGAAGAAACTATTGGGAAGTTTGAAATAAATAACCTCTTGTGACCAATGGGTCTCCCTAACTTGGATTTTAATGAACTCCTTGACCTCCTTGGAGAGTTTTATCTCCAAACAAACTTGCTTGTAAGGGTGAGGGGAGAACCACTTATTTGGTTCAATAATAATCACACATCCTATAGGAACTATGATTTGGGGTATTAAATACTATAGGTGAATTGGCACATCAGGAAGCTCAACCCAGATATGGACACAAAGGGTGGCATTGTCAAAAACTTTGAAATCACTAGACCATGTAAATAAAGTCATAAGTTTTTTGCAAAGGAACCAAACATTGGACTTTGCAAGAATCATCTATGTCTTAGAGGGATATTTAAAGGAAAAAAGGAAAAAACCATTTTGCTAGGGTTTTAGATTTCATAGACATGGACACCCAACAACTCCCAATGGTTATGGATCCAATTATGGAGGTAATCCTCTGAGGGGATACATATAACAAAATAATTAATAACAGAGCAATTTTCATACCACTTGCAACATTATTCAATAGCATAAATAGGAATACATACCTATGGGATGGAGGAGGCTAAGTAATTACCTCATCATAGACTTTTAAAACAAACTTTCAATCTCGTGTGGGCACCATTTACTCTAACTCTTGTATCAATAGATGCATTAGATTGTAGAGAAGCCATAAATCACACCAAAGAGAATGTATTGATTATAGTTAATGTGATGTATCCATAAAAAAACTTTAGGTCCTAGCAGTATGAGTAAGATTGACAAAGGACAGGGGGAAAAAACAAACCATGAAACCCTATTAAAATGATTTCTCCTTCCTCTAACAAAATAAATATTTTTGGCTTTATTCTAATTATGCATTGTTTATTTACCCCATGATAAAATTAATAAAAAAATGATGCACTTTTAATATAATTAATGAGGAATAATAAAATATTAAATAAAATTATGTATTGAACTAATTACCATGATGGAACAACTATGTGATCTTAATTTATTGTTTATGCACAATGTTGCTGACACAAAATAGTATGATTTTCACAAAACTATGCATGTGCAAGTCTCAAAATAAAAAACAAATAATATCATTGGAGAATCCAATATTTTATCTTAAATCCACATCGTATAAATATTTATATACATTATAGATTTACAACTTTTTTTTAAGAATTTTTAGAAAAAAATGTTTGGAAACTTAAGACTACTAGGACATGTATAAAAAAATAAGCTTTATTTTTTTCTTTTTTCTTTTGGCAGCCACCTTTGTTTTCATAAACATAATATAAATACATGTTCTTTCCAAGGATGAGTCGTATCGTAAAGGTTCCACATATACTCATGGTTTCATTTGTATTTAAATTTCTCCTAATATTGACACTTTATTTTAATAAAATCAAACTAATTTTAAATATTAATTTTAAATATAAGCATGATCTTGGAATGCAAGAGATAGCTTATAGTTAAGACAAAAGTTTCGTCGCTCCATCTTTTATGATCTATTTTTATTGAATTAAGATGAAATGTTTATATATATATATATATATATATATATATATATAAAGTGTCGATATAAATTTTCATAAAAATTATATCACTAATATTCCATCATCATTGAAAATAATGTAAAAATAAATATTTCCCAAAAAAATCTCTTATAGTAATATAAATCTCCATAAAAAATACGTCATTAATATTCCATCGTCATTGAAAATGATATAAAAATAAATATTTCCCTTCACGAAAATAACGAACACCTAAAACATAAATATTATTTGAAATTGGATATTAAAACTAGATTTCCAACTTATTATTTCATTTGAAGTGGAAATATATTTATAGGACGTATTGAAGGCATAGAAGCAAGAAATGCACTATCACCATATGTTATCAATAGCTCAAAGGTGAAAATTCAAATAAACCTTTTTCGATTGTCTTTAAGATTTTTTTTTTTAATTGCCATAATATTGTCAAATATGGAATAAGTTATTAGAAAAATTCCATCTTTTTATATGTATCCAATCATTTTATTTATTATTTTATTTTTAAATAATTTTCTTATTAAAACAAGCTCCATCGTTTTATATGCATCCAATCATTTTATTCATTATTTTATTTTTAAATGATTTTACACTGTTTATGAAATTTCAACCTATTCGATTTCAACTTCAACCTTAATTGATGTATAAATGAAACACCCCTTTTCACTTAAATCACTCAGATTTAAAAGAAGGATAGCGTTGGTCTTATGCTAGCCATAATTATGTTTATAAATCTAAAAATAGATAATCATAAATAATATCGAGCCCATGCTTATTTCATCAATAGATAATCATAAACAAAATAGATTTCATCACGGGGATTCAATTACTCAAGCTTATTTCTATTGGATTGAGCTCCTCTATAAATCATTCTAGAGCAAATTAATGAGTGGTAAGTCATATTATAGCTTAGCCTAATTTGATTAAAATAAATCAAATTGATATGCAAGGGCATCATGATTTTGACTTCCATCAGAATTCAAATGAAAATATTGTTTCGTGCACCTTACAATAAAACATTGCTTTTTCTATAGATATCAATCAAGAAACCCTTCAAATCTCTAAAGTTCATTTATATGGTACTTTGTATGCATAACATAAACTTATAATATATATTATTTTACGCTGATAAACTCAACATAATACAATTCTAGCATAAAAATTTATGGTAACTCCAAGGATTATAGATATAAGTAAAATTATACCATATAAATAAAATCAAATTCAGCCAGTTCATGGGTAGCTAAAAACAAGTCACCTTTACTATTTTTTCTCCGAACTATCATCAAATAATTTATAATTAATTTTTTTTAACAATAAATGCATACCTTTACATATTTATATATGAAATGAAATAATTTGAAGGTAAATCACATGCAAGTTTACAATAAATATTTGAAACATATCTTCTACATTATAGTAGATGAAATGAGTTTTTTATGGTTAGAATTGTTGACAAAAATTTATTATAAACAGTGCAAAGCTTTCCAAAAACATAATTCAAAAATGATTCATATGATATATATCATTTGCATACTTCTACTACAACACATTCCAGTATCTATTAGAAGATTTTATTGTTCAATCCTTTGAAGAATATTTAATATTATTATGAAAGTCTACACAATTTTACATCAACAAGGTCATGATATTTATGAAATGGACTTAAAAAATATCTTATTAAATATTCAAAATAACCAAAAAAATAAAAATAAAAAATTATAATATTATAAAAAAATACATCTTTACCTCCATATGAAAAGTTTTATTTTATCATTTAACAAATTTATATTAAAGAGTATTTTTTCTATAACACATAATAAAAAATATTGAAATCACAAAATATGTCAATGGTATCAAACAATGCATAACATACCATTCAAAAATTAGAGATCTTAACAATGCTCAATAAGAGAGCAAAAATCTTTTTTCCAAGGGACAAATGGTTATTATTATTGCCAAAAAATTTTGATGGAGATTGGCTTAGTCAATGGTACACTTAAAAATATTTATATTACTTTTATAAGATTTGCACAAATCTATTTAATTTTTTTAATTTACTTATTCAAGAAATATAATATTATAAATTTTATATCATTTATATATTCTAATTTTAATTTTTACTTGTGGAGATTGGGAATATTTCTTAATTAAAATAGATTTGGCTCTAACAATGTATTATTCACAAGACCTAACATTATAAAAAGAAACAATTCATATTTAGAATGCTCAACATAAAAAATTAACTTATAATGCAATCTTATTAGTCTATTACTCTCAAAATGGTCACATATCTCCTTCATTCTCTTTTCATAAATATACAATAATATAAGATAGTGTATAAATTTAAATAGGAAAAATACTGGACAAAAACTTTATTTTATATTAAAAAATTCTCTTTGTTTGAATAATTTAAATTTTTATCATAATTATAATTATTTTATTTATTTCTCTTATTTTCTTTATACACAATTTACAATATTATTCTAATATTTTATTTTATTTATTTCATTTTAAAAACAACACAATATTTCATATGGAACACTACTACCAACCATTTATTACACCTAAAACACATGTATAACATTAAAAAGTAAGGTCAACTCTTCTACATAAGCATTTAGCTATAGGCTGATCCTTTCTCATTCTCAACTAGAATATTTTAAATAGTAAAAAAAAGGCCATATAAACCATTTAAACAAAAATATTTTTAAGTATTATTTTTAATAATACTTAATATTATTGGATTTAGAATATTCATGATATTTTAATAGGTGGGCTACTGAAAACTACACTTCTCATCTAAGGGTGAATACTGATGTAAAATCAATGTAAATGGAAGAACATTAATTAAGGCAGAAGTCTAACCAGTACATCTCTACTATTTTGTTAAGGAAAACAAAATAATGCGATTTCATGTGTCTGATCTATTCATGATTCGATTGGCACCGCCCAGACAAACAATTATTAGAAGTGGACAGGTTTAATCATATTCCGTGTCACGCAACTAACGTATAAGGAATTCACCCCAGTCCAAATATGTTGTTAGGTAAGGAAATTGAGGGTTGTGAATTATTGTCCGTGTCAATTTGTAAGGCCCTTAAATACGGTTGCTTAGTTGAGGTTGACTTCATTTTGTCCCCAAAATGGTTGCCTCGGAAAATTTGATGCAATTTCAATCCAATTATCGAGGAAGAATCCGTCGATGATTACTGAATACATCGCAGTACAAGTTGAATCAGATGGGGGGAGGAGTTAAATTTGACCGTCACTTTTGTCCGTCAAGAAATTTTTTTGTGATGGTTTTTAAGATAATGTCACTTTGCACGTAACGTTCATTTATCATTTTTGATTTTCATAATTTAATATAGAAATTAATTAAACTTATTGTTCATGTGATGGAGAACCCTGAACAACTCTCCAGAGGGATATTTCTCAATATTTCTCAAGCGTACTGTAATTTGTCTAAATAGATGGAAAATGAAGTTTTTATGATCAAAACTAGTATTGTAATTTGCAACTAGAAAAACATGATTTAACTAGAGTGGCAAATTGGCAATAATGATTCTCAGAGCAGAATGAAAGCCAAAGCTAAGCAATACGAAAAAATAAACTATGAGATGAAAAACCAAGTTTAGATACTTCCATAAAAAGCCAATGCAATTTTCAAATGGGTACTAGAGTCTGGTCCTGAAATACTTTTGCGGTGCTGTCAGCATGTCATTACTACTCTGCTACCCTATTCTGCCATGGCCCATATATTCTCAGTTTCTCACTGTCAAGTGTCAGACGCTGTCACACACGCTGTAGGCTGCAGGCTGCAATTGAAATTTGGGGGGAAATTGGAATTTGCAATGGAAATTATAAAATCCGTCGATGATTACGGTTTAAAAAATAAAATGGAAGTGTTTTACGTTTAAAATGGTAAAAAACGTTTAAACAGGAGTCAAATTTAACCCCCGGATGGGGGCAATTACATCAAAAGCATTAAGAAGCCCATTTTCTACTTTTTAATCGTTGGTAGAAGTGGTTTCTATGGAATTTAATTCAGCGGAACAAGGAGAATCGTAGAAAAATGGAGGGTTTTGTTGAGCTTCAAAGGCAAACGCTTAATTTGTATAAAAAGTGAGAGGGAGTAACACACATAAGATGTGAAAAAACCAGTAGCTGTGGTTTGAGTAGAAAAGTAGTGAGTACGGAAGAAGCAGTGTGGAAAAACAGTGTAAAGATGTGGTTTGGAAGAGGAATCGAGTGACAATCACAGCCATGGTGTGGTAAGCGAGTAACTTGCGGGTGGATTAAAAAATCCACGGCAGTCTATTTTTAACGGCCGGGGAGAATATTTTGCATCTTCGCATTTGGTTAGCTTTATTGGTGAGGCATTAGCAGCGTAAAATACACGTTCAAGAGTTAATTATATTGCATTGTATTAAAAAAAACTAACAATTGTGTTATAGTTCTAGAACCTAAGAAAATATGTGATATATGAAATAGTTCGTCATATATATGTTCGAATTTAACACTATGGGTATTGTGGATTTAGGGTTGTATCTTTGTTTTATTCCTAAGATTAATTTGGGTGTAATATCTATTGGAGTTTTTGATCCGTGTGATCCATAAAATAGTTTTTTATATTTAATTTAATTATAGTTAGTGTTTAAAAATAATTATTTTTTAATGTAAGAAGAAACAAACTAAAATCATGGGTTATAAAAAAATATTTTAAATTTGCATATATATACATAAAATATGTTTTTTCTAATCTTTACATTATGAAGAAAATATTGTAAACATGTTGCGGGGATGTTTAATTAATATGCTTTAAAAAAATATTTATTTTAAGATAGGTAAGTTTAAACTTAGAAAGCATGGTTTGGGCTTGTCAAAACAATTGAAATGCTTCTCAAGATGTAGGTCTTGCATAACCATTAATGGGGATCAATCTGGCTAGTTTGGTCTCTTCCACTCTATTCAACATGGTTTCCTTTGTACTCCCGTCCACTATGCACTAATTAATGACGGCTTCAACAACTTGGTAGCTAATTATTTTACATTTGATTAATGATATATCTTTTGATGGACTTACAATCCAATTATTGAGGAACAATACCATATTAGATAAAATTAAGTGTTGAAGTAACCAACAAGATTGCACAATTAGGTTCTCTTAATTTATTTTTTACACATCGTGTTGTTGACATAAAATGACATAATTTGCACAAAACTATGCTTCTTGAAGTCTCAAAATATTTTAAAAAATTTATCATTTGAGGATCTAATTTATTATCTCGAATCAACATCACATAAATCTATGTATGCATTATATATTTATATATTTTTTGTGACAGTTTTTTTACAAAAATTGTTTGGAAGTAGAAGACTTCTTATACAGATACATAACAATAAATTTATGTTTCCTTTCAAATTTGTAGTTGCCTTTATTTTTGTAGACTTAATATAGATACATATTTGTTCAAGATATGAGTGGTAGAATGGAGGTTCCACATATATTCATGATTTTCTTTGGCTAAAAATTTCTCCTAATATTGACACACTAGTTTATGGAAATAAACTACATTAAATGATGTTGTATATTAATTTGGTGAGTTAGTATGAACTTGGAATGCATTAAATAGCTTATAGTGAATTCTAAATGTGTATCATTCTAACTTTATGAACCATATTTATTGAATTAAGTTGAAATATTAATGCAGAGACTGAACGTCTGGAGGTGATAATTTTTTATAAGTAATTATATTTCACCTCTCGTTTGTGCCAAAATGATCATCTCAAAAAATTTAATTCAACTATAAGCCATACTATTTAGTTATGTATGTTTACATAACATTTTGGAGGCTATACATGACAATCTTAGGGTTCGAAAAAATGTTTTCATATTTTTCTAAGATTTTTCTATTTTTAGCTATAACATATTTTTTTAACCAGACATTAACTTTAGTTGAAATTCATCTAATAAGATAATTTTAGTGTTTAGAATATATGTGAATGTTTTTAGGCCCATCTAAGCTTGCATGCAAAATGTCCAAAAATAGGGGTTGAAAATTTGTTATAAGATGAAAGTAATCCCTCATCTTGTTATCACATATTTCTCCATAATATACCTTATATAAAAGATTATAGAATTTAAGGTAAAAGGATCACAATATAGAGTATTATGTAGATGTGTTTTACAACCTTCCCATAGAAGTGGAGCATGATAAAATAGAAGAATAGATAGCTACAATGAATGTAAATGGTTTGAAGTTTTATGTTTCAGATGAATTGAGCATGCATATAATAATTTTCATGAAGGAGGCTTATAAGTAAGCTTTGAAGGTATAACAAAAATAAATATATAGAATTTCAAAAGATCAAATGGGCCAAGAAGAAGAAATTATCCTCCAGTAAAGGGAGAAGGTGTGTTCAACACCACTAGAGGTGGGTTTAATCTCACCATATGAGAATCATCATGTGGTGAAAAAACATAAGAAGATAATAGATAATGGTTTAAATACCAACAAAAAAGGAAGAGGATTTCAAAGAGGACAAGGCTATGTTGGTGTTTGAGGAAGGTTTCCAAATCAATGCATGTCTTCTATTTGTTATGGATGTGGATATTAAGGACATAGATCATTTGAATGTTCATAATATAATGAATAATAAAGGAGGCAAGAAGATTGACAAAAGAGTTAATTTATTTGAGGCTGAGATACAAGAGAAAAATACTGAGGTTGCAGTAGTAGATATTGGATGAAAACTCATGATGTTGAGAAAAATTATTCCTCCAAGGAAAGAACATGTGGAGAATAAGAAGGTGGTGATGCATAACTACAAATAAATATTTTTCAAATAAGGTGTGTATTAGGAATAAGATAAGCAACCTAATTATAGATGGTGGTAGTTGTAAAAATATGGTTTCTAAGGACATGTTTGAGAAAGTAGGTTTACAATTTGAAATACATCTTTGTGGCTATCAAATTTTATGGTTCAATAAAGGGAATGAAGTTACAATAGATAAACGGTAAATAATCAAGTTTTATATACAAAAAACATGAAATAAAGATATTTGGTATGATATTATACCAATGGATGCATGTTGTGTGTTATTTGGAAGACCATGGAAATTAGAAACAAAATTAATTCATGATGGATAAAATAACACATACTTTTTGGAAAGGTGTTATAACCATAGATTTATTACATCTTAAGGAAGAAGATAATATAGAAAACATGCTATCTACAAAATAAGTTATCAAATACATGAAGATAATACATTGTTTTCATGCATTAGTAGTAAATAAAAAGGAAATAGAAGTGGTGCAAACTATAACATAAGTATTATAAGTGTTGAAATAATATGGATATGTTATACCTGATGATTTACCAAAGAGAGACATTCAATATCATAATGATTTGATTCTAGGATTAACTCTACCCAATGAAGTAACTTATAGGATGACCCCAATAAAACATGCATAATTGAATCAATGAGTTACTAAATTAGTGAGAAATAATGTAGTAAGGGAGAGTATGAGACCATGTGCAACACCATAATTTCTAACTAAAAATAAATATGGAGGGTAGAGGATGTGTGGATTGCAAAGCAGTCAATAAAATTACTATAAAATATAGATTTCATGTACCTCATTTAGAACAAATGATAGATGTGTTTATAGGTTCAAAATAATTTACAAAGATTGATCTATGGAGTGGTTTTGATCATATTCATATTCTTGAAGGAGATGAATGGAAAATAATATTCATGATTAGGGATATCTTATATGAGGGTATGGTGACACCATTCAGATTATCTAATGCACCTAATATAATTATGAGGGAAATGAACATAGTGATATAATATTACATTGGTAATTTTTTGGTGGTTTTTTTTTATGATATATTGGTATTAAATGATACCAAATCAGAGCACTTAAATCATTTGATAATATGATTAGTTGTTATTAAAACATAACCTCTATAAATTTTTTAAGAAGTGCAGGTTTATGTAGAACATTTTGTACTTTTAGGATTTATAGTTTTAATAGATGGTGTAAGAATGGATGAAAAAAATGTAAAGGCAATTGTTTAGTGGAATATTCTAAAGATCATCATAGAGGTAATAAGTTTCCATGGATTTTATTTTAGATAAATTTCATTAAGAATTAGTATTTTTATTACACCAATAATAAATTCCATGAGAGTAAGATTTTTTGTGTGGCCAAGGGAAATAAGAAAAAACATTGAGTTGTTGAAGAATAAGATTACATACAAAACTATTTTCATATTACCATGTTTAAATAAAGTGTTTTAGGTGCATTATGATGCTTCAAATGTGGGAATTGGAGTTGTGTTGAGTCAATAAGGAAGATCGATATCATATTTCAGTGAGAAATTGAATGACATAAGAAAAAAGTATTATACATATGATGTTAAATTTTATGACATTGTACAAGCATTAAGACATTGGAGGCATTACATAGATATTTAGGATTATATACTATTTATAGATCATGAGGCCTTGAATTCTGTGAACACAAAATAAGTTATATAGTAGACATGTAAAATCTATTCATGTCTTACATGGATATAATTTTGTGTTGAAACATAAATCAAGAAAATAAAATCAATTAGTTGATGCTTTTATAAGGAAAGTGGCTTTTTTAACTGCTATGGTGAATAAAGTAGTTAGATTTTAAGTTATTAACGAATTATATGGTATTGATCTAGATTTTGGCAAGATACTTTACCAATGGTATAATCTATTAGTAGGGGAGATAGGTACTATTGATGAGAAGTGATTCATACATGATGACTATCTAGTAAAATTAAAATAATTATCTATTCCATTTGGGTTTCTAAAATACAATATTATGAGAGAACTACACATTGGTGGTTTGGATAAACATTTTGGTAAGGCTAAGATAATGGCTTTGATGGAAGATAAATAATCTTAGTGAAATATGAAGAGAAATATATCAAGGTATGTTTTAAGATGCAAAATATGTCAAGTGGCTAAAGGCCATGCAAAATATTTAGGGTTCTACATGCCATTACTAGTTCCAAGAGGAATGTGGACATATTCTAGTATGGAATTTGTGTTGGGATTGTTGAATGTAATTACATAAAAATGAAACTTTAGTGCTAAGAGTGCTACTTGAGACCACATATCAGTAGCTTAGCCCTAGACCTAACTTAGAGCCTATTTAAATCTTATCTTTTTTTTATGTGGGCCACAAGCATCCCTAGTCATCCCTAATTTAGTTCCATTCCCTCATTATTAGATCCTTGTCCCTTGTGCCTTATGTTATACCACCTAGATAGTAGACCATAATAGGGATAGTAATGCAATGTAATTTTGGTGTTAATGTCCTTTCCCTCCTTTTTATAAAAATGAATATATTTTTAATTCTTAGACCACCTAAGGTCATCATATACCTCTTTTAACACCTACACAAGCACCAAAACATTATATATACATTATTTTTATCCTTATAACTAGTAATGGAAATGAGATTAAAATTACACATACAAAATCAAAAAAGGTTGTCTATAATTAAGGTTATCAATTCCTATTATAACCTACTTGTACCTACTACCATCTATAGCATTCTTGCACTCATATTACTCAGTTTTACAATCTCATGCACATTCAAATCACTCTAGTCTACAATCATACTAGATTCACTTAAAATTTCACCAACACTTAGGTTGGTTGAAATACATTAGGATTGATCCCTCTTCAGAGTATTTGTATGTAGGCAACTCTCATCATAATAGGTTGTTAAGGATGTCTAGCGTACCCCACTAACAAACACACTTTACTGCTTGTATCAACTGTATGCCCTAGAAACATGGAATATTAGAGTTTTCTATAAAATTAGTCAAAACATGTCATCTACAGGGTTTTAGAACTCATGCAGGTAGGAACAAGTTTGATAAACCTAGACACAGGTGCACCCAAAATCTCAGAACAATCTTGTATAGAGGATACTATCACCAAAATAGGGACACTAACACTAAATGGCACTACTTTATAATTATGTTTCTACTATTTATAAGGGGTTTCAACACATGGATCTTATTTATGACACTCAAACCAACCTTCACCTCATTTTTAGCCTATATATAATCCATCTCATTCATTTTCTAGGAAATTTCGCATTTACATTATTTATTACTAGTTTTAGAAAGGTCAAATTTAGTCAATTTTGTAATAAATTAGTGGCTATGTTTATTTCATGGTTATAGCATAATTTAATTTACTTATCCCTTGGAAAACATAGGAATTAGATTCATCTATGCGATAAATATTTAAAACATTTGGTGAACATGACTTACTCTAAGTATTGCACAAACCCTAACACTAAATAACCATATGGATTATGTTTCCATCCTTCTAAGACCCAAAGTCAGATTTTATATCCTCATATTATCTAATTTGTTTTCATATAATCTTGATAGTAATCATATATGAAGTATTCCCTTCATAAAGTATAGTTTAAAAATACATGGCTCATTCTTCTCCTTTGAACGATGATCTACCACCCATGAATATTTCAAATCTTGTTCCCTATTTACCTACTCCATCCTCCAACCCTACCTCATGTGTCTCTATTTGAGATAGTTCCCTGATATATGATGGATCTCTTATTGGATCTCTACCAGATAAGTCTAATCATGGTAGAGATGGATCATTATTCCTAAACTACCTAAAGACTATTATGTTTTCACTCAATGTATGAGAGTCCATTAGTTGTTTTCTTTATTCCCAGGTCCTTGAAATTAGTATGCCTCTTATTTCCCATCCAACCATTGTCATCCTTGAATGTGAATTAGGTGAATGGATAATTAAATATTTGGATATATAATCTATAAATCTTTTATCTCCTACTCTAACCGTTTTATGCACAAATAAGAAGTTAGAGACACATTTGGCAGTTGATAGTGGCCAAAACTTATTGAAGAAGATATGGGAAGGGAATTTTAAAACATTCACATTAGTGGTTAGACTTCAATACCCATCCTCAAAGTATCTCGAGAGAATTTTGAATCCTCTTAACCAAGAAACATCAAAACCCTCCATTTATTTGGATAAACAATCTCTACAATTAGTGTTGTTTGAAAAGAACTATTTTTTAACGAAATGATTCATTTACCAATTTTACATTTGGCCAAATCTCCTAGATCTGAATTCTTGGTTATATGAATAATGAAAGCCTCTCCTTAATGTTAAAATTTAACTATACCCATGTGTAAAAGGTTTATGCATATTTTTTCTCATCAAATTTAAGATAAAGCCCTAATTCTTGCTAAACAATGGTACTAAGGTAGGCATCAACTTCTCATGAAATCTTGGTTTCCATGCTTCAACCCTCTCACTTAATTTTTCTTAACCAAAACCATTTTGTTATGTTTATCTCATCTCTCCCTACATTTCTAGGCTAAACCCTATTTCACGACCATAGGTAGCTCTTTGGGAATATTCCAATAGACTGACACTACCACATATTTATTCTCCCACACCACCTTTTCTATAATATTAATGTTTAATGATACTTTTGATGACCTTCTAGTCTCTATTGACTTGATTATTAAGGATACAATATGGACTAACCCACTAGACTAAGAAGGCCTAACTTTTATGTGTCTTGGGTGGTTTAACATAAGGAATTTGATCTAAGAGTGTAGTAACTTCAATAAAATAAACTTGGGGGAAGATCTTCCTCTGAGCTTCTGACTATATCTTGTCCTAAATTTCAGTATTATTCTGACTCAGAGTAGGAAATTTGGGAAGATTCAAATTCTCAAACTCTAATAAATAAAATCCTAGTTACTTTAAAGGGATCTCTTCTAGAGACTAGAGCTTCAGAAGATGAAACTAAGCCTCTTACATAAAAGTGGACCTTGTTGAAACTCCTCACATAAAGGGCAATCCTAAGGTTGACTCTCTCACTTTTGATGAGAGGTTATTTATATCAGGTCTAGAATAACCTATTCACTCAAGGGAATCTACTTTATATAATGAAATACCTTGGACAAAGAAATTGGTTGTAGCCTCAGATTAAGACAAATTCCAGCCGTTCAAATCAATAGAAATATCTTTACCAATAAACTCAGAATCTGTGGAAGATAAGGGGATAGAGAAAAGTATAGAAGAATAAAAATGGAAGAATAAAATAAATCTAATCCTCTATCATGACCGTCCATTTAGGGGTCCCTACATATATGTCTCATAGAAGGCATGGTGTGATCTATGTGAGCAGTAATTTTGAGGAAGATGGTGTCATGTTTTGAAATGTGTATCCTCTACTTTATTTATCTACCTATATTATGTTTGACCCCATGAGTTCCTCATAATGGGAATGTTATTTTATGGTTATTGTATGAATTTTTTGTATAAATAGAGGATTTATTGAATGCTCTCTATTTTTAACTATTTTTTTATTATAGATAAGTTTGTTTCTTTTGGCAGGCTTGGGTAAGTATCCTATTGACTTTTTGTTCTTCACAGGGTGCCTAGTGATGCACCTAATTCAAGATTAATTGTTATATCCTATGTTTTATGTCAAACATCCTTTCAAAACATATAATTTATCTATCAAATAAAAAATGATTGATTAAGTTTATCAATTTTCAATACAAAGTTTTCTAATTTCTCTTTCATGCTTGTTTCTTTTAATTTAGAATAAATTCAAATGTTAACTTAAATAAATATGTACATGATGATTCAAATTAGTTCAAATATATGTCAAATTTTATATCATGTTATATTTATCTTATATGTAATTATATTAATAAGAAAACACTTACACAAATAGAGGATTTAGTGCATAAGATAAAAACTATGTTTTAAGATTCAATGCCATATTTTATGCACAGGAAAGAATATCCTTCTAATTCACATCTTCATGAGGGTGATAGTTACCTTCCCTCTAATTAGGTCAATGTTATCACTCCTACATGAGATTAAGTAGCTTATAATATTTTTACTAATGCCCATACTCAACCTATCTACACCTCACCCCTATAGAATGTGTGCTTACATGTTCAATCCTAAGTAACTAGGGTTTACACTTGTGAGACTTTAAGGGGTCAAATTATCAGTATGATCAAGATGACATAAAAATTATAGAGTAAAAATTATTTATTAGGTGAAAAGGTTACATTATTGACAAATCACATTACATGTATTAAGTCCACAACATATGTTAGTAATCATCATGTATATACCTCTACACATACCAAAATTATGCCCAACACTCTTTCATATCTAAATAAAAAAATAAAATAAAGGGCATATATTATAAGTTATTAAAAAATGTTACATGCATCCAATAATATTTCAACCTACCTCCTCTACACCTAGTGAGGAGATCCATATATTACTTTTCATATCATAGAATGCATGGGCACCACACCCATTCATGTTTACCATTTAAACAAAAAATATAATAGATAATGGATACAAATTACTCACATAGTGAAACATCATACAAAAAACATACAATGGTATATATACAAATTCAAATATGATCAAATTCAAAAATAGTAAAAAAGTGGTTACCACATCATAACTCTAATCAACAAAAGGTTCAAAAATCATAATCCGAGTAAGAAAAAATACAAAAAGGATAGGTAAAAAATTAAAATATGTAAATACACCTCTCCAAAATGAGGCTCAAAATACAAATTAGTAAAGGTTTGGTCAAAAGTATCTACAATAGTTTGATTATCATGGCTAAGGTTTGGGCAAGTAGGCCCAAGGCATCACTACTCCTATTTTAGTAGTTGATAATATTGGTCAAAAAAGTTTGTGATTTATTGAAAAATATAAGGAAATCACTCACATATTCAATTTATCATGTAAAAATATTTATACACACATCAAATTTTACAAAAATAACAAGAACTTAAAAGTTTGAAAGTCCAAACCATGCTAAGCCAAGAAGCATTCTCAAAAAGGCTTTCTAGAAAAAGATCCCCCAAAACACCATATGCCTACAATAAGCATAGTTTCAAAGGTCAAAATCAAAATCAATATTTAAAATCACAATCGAGAAATGTCAACTCCATAGTATGAATAAATTCCCTATGCTCATCTAGATACAATGAAAGTCAACACTAGCATTCTAGGTTATTTTGATTATAATGATTTTGAAAATAAAAAATACTCAAATTCATACTATAAAACCATTCAACTCAAACATAGTAATTACATCATATGAGATATTACCATTCCTATTTTTGACACAGGCCACAATGATAGTGAGTCTCACATGATACTCATCAATTAGTACGGTTCATCCCTTCTTGCACATACTTTAATTTTTTCTTGATCATTTTATATAGTATAATTTTCATGATCCATATACATAGAATATATCAAAAAAATAAAAATATAATATAATATTTTAAAAACACAAATATATTTTTAAAATTACTCACAAAATAAAAATTATAGATTTTATGTAGGGCCATGTTTATATATTTTTAATATTTTTTAGACATTACATATGGTAAATATCTTAGTATAGTTAGTTTTATCATACATATATTATTCACTTATTATTGTATAGCGATTTAAAATTATTATAGGGCTCATATCCCCTAAAAAGATTTATATTTTTTTATTATATATCAACTAAGGGCATAGGCACAGATACACGAGTTTTTCATTTGACACATTCACCCATTTGGGGTACCTTATTCATAATTTTATTTACCATGTTACATATTTATAAACTTTGCATCACAAAATTAGAATTTTTAAGTATTGATATTGATCATGCTATACCTACACATATTCTTTTCTAGCTACTAGTACTTTAGAATTAGTATATGTATAAATTGGCTCTTACATATATTTGTATTACATGTTCATGCAAACTTTCATTTCTAGCTTTCCTTGTCTGAACTTCATTGTATATCTATAGTTATTATATTTTAGGGCATTTGAAAACACCATTTATCTATGGATATACACCACATTTTCCCTTATATGTATGATTTAAACATGCTTCCATGTCCATGTGTGCACTTTCTTTATCTTGTATGTGGACATCTGAACATGTCCTTCTATGTGGATCTAAGTCAAATTTTATGTTATTTGTGTATTTTTACATTTGAACATCTCCTCGTGTGTCTATATTTCTAAGATTTAGTTACATGTCCCCATATCCCTTATATTATGGCCCATTGGCCTACTTTACATGTCTCATGTGTGTTGTTTGTATGCTTTATTATATGCATAATAGCCAATACACTTATCTCTTGCTTGTTCCACAATCTAGTTTTAGATACCATGAGGGATGTCATGCATCTCCATACCCTACTTAGGTGTTGTGATGGACATCATGCCCCATCCCCTAGATATCTAATTAATTATTAATCATATTTATTGTTACATACATTGTTATATCTATCTTGACATCCTTTTGAAAGCTAGACATAACATGCATCGCACATTAAAAGTTCTTATGATCATATTATATTACATTTTGATGTTATGTATGTACATTATATTTGATTATTATGCATATATCATATATGCCATGGCTAACACACATTTTATATAAATAATTATTTTTAGGGTAGTTCTTGTATAGGTTCAACTAACTCCCCTCAAAGATGGGTAATTCATAGGGATTTGTCACAAATATAATACTATCATAATGTACTGATATTAAAATATTCAACACAGGCTCAGATTACATAAATCAAACTTAGGTAAATATAATGAGAAATAGTGACAAATAGATTAGTTATAATTGTATAAAAATTATAATAGTTAAACATTAGTACCACATCCTATTACTATCCAAGATATGGTGTGATTTTTTATTATATTTAGTTTCATAAAAATCTATATTGGCCATAAGAGTACACCATGTACAATTTAGGTTTGCTAAGGTTCAATTACAATTTTACCAATTTTGGCTTAGTATATGTCATATTCATACTAGTTTGATTAGAATTTTGGAATCATGTATGGCATGATAATTCACATTTTCAATTCAAATACACAAATATAGATTACTAAAACTCAGTCTAGAATGCATATGCTCATATATCATATTTAGGGGCATGTTCATGACACAATGTTTTTTTATGCTCAATTACACACTAGTTGATCGGATGGAATGAAAAACTCCATGTCATTCTCTTAGCGTACACACTAAATTCATTCATTAATCCTTCTACAATTATGGGCATTCTTGAGTGGCCTAAAGCTACGTAATATACATGAGTGGCCACAGAGCTGATATCTCTAGTTAGATATCTCCAGTTAGACATTTATAGTTACATTGCATAGTTTTAGTTTAATATGCATCTAATATACATGGGTAATAAATGATGGATTCATAGAATAATTGAGTTATTGATCCAACTACATGAGAAGGTTGGACACACCATTAGTCCAATCCAAGCTATTCAAATGTCATGATCCACAAAGAAGGGGTAGGAAATAATGTAGTGAGAATTGGTTTGGGTTATTGAAAAATACACAGATGAGGATTGAGAAATCCATCAAATCAATCCAATATATTCATCGATTAATCATGTTATACATGTATACATATAGATTTTCACCAGATTTATGAATTGGTTTACATACCTAGTGAAGTGTATTCATTCCTTTCCTCTCCTTTTACTCAATTTTATCTCTTTACTCAGTTTTATCTCTTTACTCAGTTTCACTTCTTTACTTTATTTTTTATTTGATTTTGATACCTATTAAGTTAGTACTAATCTATGCACATTTTAATTGAAACACATGCAATGGATAATGCTTCACATAGTTAGATCTAGATTCACTTACTTTACCTCTTAGTTAAGTCAATGTATGTTTCTTTTTCATTTATTCTAATCATATCAATTTGCTACAATTATAAAATAAATTGGGGGGGGGGAGAGGAATGTAATTTTTACATTTTAAAAATGCAACCTATGAGATGTTGATTAAATCTCCCTTTCTTTGAGATATGCAATTAGATTGACCCTAGGTTATGGGTTGCTTACAATTAAGTCAAACCTCTAGATTTTGGGCTAACTCCCAAAAGTACAACACCTAAACTACCCTAATAAAGTATGTGACTAACACATGGAAAATGGATAAATGAATACTAAAACTAACAATATAACTTGAAGTCAATGCACCAAACATGAAATCTTCAGTTTTTTGAAGACACACTATGAAACATTAGACTACAATCTATTTATGGTACTCAAAAACAATCCTAATCACATTAGTGTTTCAATATGAAGGTTTAAAAGGTTGAAAATGTACTAGTATGATCAAGTAAGAGGTGATAGTAGCAACACTAATGGTTTATTAGTTGTTTAGCTTAGCAAACTAAGTAAAACACTTCATATGACTTGTGAGAGGCACAACTTGCATAATGCATGAACATGAATGACAAATGTAAATAATATAACACTATCACTAAGGACTCATTAATACAACATACTAAAATTAACTATTTTCAAGAAGGAGATATAATATCCATCTTTAATTATTTTTAATAGGAAAGTATAGGACTCAATTTTTGTAGGGCTTCACCAAAAAAAATGTGATGATGCATTAAAAGGCAAAAAATCACTATTTATATAGAGAGTTATCAATATTCAGAGAGAAAGGTAGATGTAAGATACAACAATGATGTATTTAATCATCATGAAATCAGTTACTATCTTGAAACCCAAAAAATAATCACAAAACCTCCCTTGAAACATATGTCAATCTGATCTTCAAGTATATCCATGAGGTTAGCAAAGATGGGAGGAGAAAGCACTCATTTAGCATATTTGAGGTTATGAAGATTTTTCATATCAACACAAAGGAGTTATATTGTTAAAACATTATTCCAACTATCATGAGTATCTTGACACTTGCATACTCTCTGCACCAAAAGGCACCTTCTTGACTTGGGAGTTAGCAAACTTTTTGAAACTAACTTAGAGACTTTTGACAACTTTACTATGAATTGAAATATGTAAATAATTACTGAAACATTCATCAAAACCTTCTTGAACTGATATATATTTTAGACACCCAATTTTCATGCTCTCACTTTCATATCATGAAGTCCTCTTCCATTGATCAAATAAGCCAATTAGAAAACTAGTCCTAGTTGATTGACATTTGTTACTTAGATGATTGTAGGTATTCAATATTACTCCCTCATTTTCTGAGAAACATTTGTATAAATCTAATTTTTCCTCTAGTCTATCATGAATAAATTAGGATAATTCCAACTTATTATTTCTTGTTCATCTATATGGCCACTTTACACCATTTTACCTTGTTCAAGACCAACTTTATTACATAGATCAATAGAAGTGACCTTAAGAATGGTTGAGAGGATTTTAAGTTATGGGAGTTAAATTAATCTTCACACACCCTTCACTATGATTCTAATTCACTTATTCAATTATTCACCTTCAAATCTTCACAAAAACATGAAAAATGAAGCATTAATCTCATTCATATAGATGATAGTACAAAATAATTCAGTTATAAGAACCCTATGGGAGTGCTTAGCATGATCCAATAGTAACATGGTAAAATTCAATACATTTAGTTATAATTTATTCAATATTTTATCTATTGGGTCCCTATTAGGGTTGAAGAGAAGTTTATGGAGATTTAACTTCTTATCAATAGTTCATAAAGGTTAGGCCCAAAATCCATGAAATAATACCACTAGTTTCTTATAATCATGGCTGCTTAGCCTTAACCATGTTATCAAAACCGATGAAATTATTATTTATAGTTGTGAGCTCATAAAGATGCTCCCTAGGTGATAATTATGCATTTTGTGTATTCTAAAAGTAATATTAGGCCAACATGGTCATTTCTAGGATTCCATCTACAAACCAATAACTTTTTCACATCTAATAATCTCCTAATAAATATCCAATGTTTGTCGTAGGTCTCCATTCAACCATTTCTTTTTTTTGACCTCAGCGTTCATGTGTCAATGCCTTGAAGAGGGTATTAAGCTAATGGGCTTAATGACTATGTTATTTATATTTTTCCCTTGAAGAGAGTGATCTAGTCACTTAGACACCTCTAAGTTGACGTAATTAACTCTCTATACCCCTTAGGTCAATCATGTTGGCTTAGTTAATCCATTTACGTAGTCCACTAATAAAACCTAAGGGTGAAAATGTAGGTTCTCATTAGAATTTAGAGACCCCTATAGGCTATGTACATGTTCTGATAGGTTATGTTTCATCTTAATTTATGTCTATTAATGTCACTAGAACCATTATAGATAAAAATGAAGTCAATTTTGCTTGTGAGAACCCTAAAATTTTCTCTTATTCGTCATGATTGTTTGTAGATATTTATTACATGATTTTAGAACTTTATTTGGACATTTAACACTAAAATATTTTAGCTATCTCAACAAGAAACTGAGTGTGCCAAAAACCAAATCAACCATCAACACACTATTAGTCTATCATCCTTCTCGAAATGTTGATATATTACCCTTAGGTATATTAAATGAAAATAAGCTTTTAAGCCCATTTAGTTCTTCTAAGATTTCATCATGAGATACCACTATGGGAATCTAATTCCTTATTTGAAGAAGTTAAGGTAACTTTTCCCTTTCCTAAGAAATTTCAATGCATACTTAAGTAGAACTCTCATCCTTTATGATATGCAAGATTATTCATCACTTCAACTAAATAGGCATGTAGGTGATGAAAAATTTGTATACATTGATTATACGTAGGTTTAACTTGTCTCTTGTTATCACAACAAGTAGATCAAACTTATGGATTTTATGCTTTGAAATCCACTCAACTTACTATTAATATATCAAAAAATTGAAACTCCATCACTGTCAATCCTTATCCATTGAAGCTTGGGTATAGGTAGTAATATTATAGGGAGTTATGGGCATATAGTTATCAATTTAAATTAACTTATCATGCCATTTGGTACTAAAGATAGTAGAAATTATTACTAGTTCAAAACCTTCCCTCTCTCAAACCATTGACACCTTCACTCTTTGAAGTATCTTGACTCATTTTAGACCCTGCATGTAGGTCTACTTTTATCTATAGGACTTTTTATTGAGAGAAAATCCTATTGACTCATTAAGACACCTTCAACACTTTGGTATTATTAATCCTGTCTCACTTCCTTATCATTCTATCAATAACTTGTAAGCCTTCTGACCAAGCATTTCACCATTTCCATCTTTGAATCACCTATACAGATTGTATGTATGCTCAGTTTGGGTGAATCTTATATGTGTTGAGAATTGGAGTCTCTCTCAAGGTTCATATTATTTTGGTGATATAATTTTGTCCTAAAGACTCCTACCATTATTTCTCATTGATAGCTAGACCAAACTTGGCAATCAAATGTGTAGAGGACTGTATATACATTGACAGTGTTTCCAAAGATCAATCACTTGAAGACTATGGACAAGACTCAGATATTATAGAATTATCACATGAAATATATGAATTTTAGGTATATTAAATGAATTATAAAACACATATAAGCCTTTCAGAGTGACCACCATTAAAATAAAACAAAACACATTCATCAAGAGTGATTGAACATCTTGTACTTGAGACATTTTTATCATATTCAAGACACTTCATGGAGATGAATTATCTGATAAAAACACAATGAAAATGATATATTTGATCTCTAAAAACATCCCTAAAAACCATTATTATCCATTGGATTCTAAAGAGGTGAAACAAATGCAAAATTAGACCATGCTTGGATGGACAAGGCATAATGACCTATTGTCATTCCTAACAATCATTCAAATATAAGATGGTGTGAATATTAAAACTAATGCCCATAATTTAAATATTACTAGGATGCATAACAATATCCAACTTTTAAGATCATCTCTCTCTCTCTCTCTCTCTCTCTCTCTCTCTCTCTCTCTCTCTCTCTCTCTCTCTCTCTCTCTCTCTCTCTCTCTCTCTCTCTCTCTCTCTCTCTCTCTCTCTCTCTCTCTCTCTCTCTCTCTCACACACACACACACACACACACACACACAATTCACTTAAAATTTTCCTTTCTAAGATTATGAAGGCAATGATGGAGGATAGATAATTCTTAATATATATATGTCACCTAATTTTTTTTTGAAAATCCTTAAAATGTTCTTAGGGATCCCAATGTTCTTTATGAAATCATTTACAACTAAAAGATGATCTTTTAAGGCCGTACAAGTGCCCAAACGTGCTTGAAAAGTGGTAAATTTCTCATTTTAGACATTGAACCTACACATTTGTCAGCCCCTAAATATTACTAAAAATATTATGGCATTAGGTACATTAGGAAACCTTCTTGAAATGTTTAAATTTGAAAATAATATGTAAAACTCTACAAAAAATCTAAAAACATGGTAAAATGGATTTTTAGCACATAAGGGCACAATTAAATTCCAAATCATGATAATATAACTTGAAAAACTTATCAATACTCATTTTTAATGAATATAAACCATGTTACAACTTTCACCATGTTTGAAAAAACCAAGAGCTATAAATGAACCTTAGGACTAGATAAGTCATATAAGACTAAACCTTGGGCAATGCTAAACCAATATAAGTATGATCATATGAAGACCTTTAAAGATAATTAAAATATATTTTTAATTACACATATCATTTTTAATTACCCTATGGAAATTTAAATCTATAAAGGGTTGACTATTTGACTTAGGAGTCTAAATTGGTCAATAAATTGGCTACACAAATGTGCAACATTTGAGTAAAGTTGATAGATCAATGGATTTATTATTTCTCATTAGGAAATGGTGTCACTATAAAAATATAACTTGAAACTTAACATGAAAAAAACTAAAATTTGACAAACACCAAACAAAAACCACACCAAAGATGTGTCATAAGACACTTAGAGGAAGGAAAGACACATATGAAATAAGGCAAACACTTTTTCATGAAGCATGTAGGGAACTCAAAACCTACTATAATATGTACATAGGGATGGAAATGACCTCAATATCATGGATTCAAGTTTATCCCATTGATTGTGATAAAATTCTTCTCCATTTAGTATTGTGAGTTGAAAGACATTGTGCTCCTTGCAAGTAATGATGATATAAGGTCCACTCAATAATGTATAAAACTTGGTATGCTTGCCTAGCTTAACTCTATCAGCATCCCAATTCAAGACAAGATCTTATAATTGGTATGTTTTTGAGATATCTCTCTTGTCAAATTTTCTCTTCACTTTTGCTTGGTGACATTATATGGTGTGCATAACATGATTCCCTGCTTTCTCCAAGGTCGGTAATTCTACCCATATTATCTCCATATGATCATTCTCCATCATCTAAATATGATGTACCAACTCAAGAGATGGTAAATCAAGTGAAATATTTAACTGATCTTCTCTCTCATAGATAATCATCTAAGGAGAGTTACCAATAACAACCTTGGGAGTGATCCTATAAGCCCATAGGGATATCTTCAGTTTAGTATGCCAAATCATTTGATTATAATCTATAGTACTATTTATAATTTTTATTAAGTTTTAATTAGTTTATTCATGTATCTAATTAACTTTGTTATATTAATTATAAGAATTACTTAAGTGGATGCCATATTGTAGAGCCCATTTTTTTGTCTTTACTCCACTGAAAGCCATGGCATTATAAGAAATTATGGTTGAAGGTACTCCAAAAATTGTTAATATGTTCTCATAAAAGTAAATAAATAATTTTTTATTAGTATCCTTGAGGGATACCACCTCTACCCACCTTTAGAAATAGTCAGTAGTTTAAAAAACCCATTTATGACAAGCATTAGATGGAGCGTTGATCATTCCAATGAAAAGAGGCCCCCACTGCATGAATGGTTGTTCAAATTGTATTGGTTGAAGATGAAAGTATGAAATTATTTATTTGAGTGAAAATAATTCATGCCTTTGAAAATTTAAAATATAATCGTATGAATCCTTTAATATCTTGGGTCAATAGTAACTAGACCTTATTATTATTTTAGTTGTGGTTCTACGTGCAAATGACATCCTATTGGTCCATCATGGAATTGTTCTAAGAGTTTATCAGACTAATATTTATCTAAACATATGATTATCACCAAATTTATTTATTTCATAAAAAAAAATCCATCCACAAGGACATAATATATTTATTTCAATCTAAAGTATCTCCTTCTTGATTGATTTAAATCCCTAGGACACTCACCTATTTGAAGGAATCTCACCATTTCTTGTGTCTAACTTGTAGGAGATGAAGTAGTAGTTATAATAGGAGATTATTTAAATGCCAAAACTATCTATTATTATTCCTTTATATTTTATTATAGGTTGTCATAGAACCCTCTTCCTCTTACTACCTTGGTGGCCTTTATCTCACCATCATATTCCATCACTTTAGCTATCAATCCATCCCTTTTCTCATTCAAGTCTTTATTCAAGAGGAAGTTACTTATGATTTTATGGGTTACCATCACATTAAATTTTTTCTTTGACACCATATTTATGAATTTATTAAGACTTATTATCAAATTCAACACTTACTTCTCAACATATATATATACCTTTCTTCATATTCTTCTACTCATTGAACAAAAAAATATTATAGGTTGTTTAATTCCTTCATAATTTTGTTTTATAAACATAGAGGAGATGTTTTTGGTGTTATAAATAATAAAGTAATAAATGTTTAGAGAAATCCATATTGATTAGTGTTAGTGCTTGAGAAATAACTCGCTTGATAGCCTCAAAACTAGCTTTTCCTTCTTTGGTCCATTAGAATTCTTGATTTCTATTTAACATGGATGTTATGGGATTCACAAGAGTATAAAATCCAGGTATTAAATTTATAACAAAGTTAATATTTCCAAGGAAAATTTCCAAGGCCTTATTATGCTTGGGTAGTGTCAAAGCTAGATTGGACTCAACTTTCTCAAGATCAATAGTAAGTCCATCATTACAAATAATGTGCCCAAGAAACATCTTAATGAAAAACAAAAAAACACTTATTTAGATTTAGATAAACTCCATATTATCTACATATTTCAAATACTAACCTTAGATGCTTGAATTGGTCACTAGCATTCTTGGAAAAAATCATTATGTCATCAAGATATATCAGTACCATCTCATTGACCAATCATTGTAAATACATATCCATCACTCTTTAGAATGTATCACATACATTATAAAACCCAAATATAATTATATTATAGGCACATGTCCCCAATTTGGTATTTAAGGTTGTCTTATATTGGTCTTATTCTTTGACCAACACTTGGTTATACCCTGAATAGCCATCTTAGAGTGAGAAATGTTGACAACCTACTACCACTTGAAGTATTATATCCATGTAAGGTATATGATAGTGGTATTTTAATTAGATGTTATTCAAGTCTATAAATTTGACACATAGCCTATTTTACCACTTTTATTTCTCATAGTAACATGATTGACAAGCCATTGAGAGTGTTTGATACGAAAGATGATCTTTGACTCTATCAACTTGGTGAGTTCCTTTGTCATTAGATTCAAATTCCTTAATAAGGTGCCACACTCTCTATTCTTATATAACTTTAACAATGTGTTCTTATATTCACTCATACCTCTTACTTGGTGTACAACAAGTTCACTATATCCAAAAGCTTTAACTTGTTTGATTCCTTTCTTCCTTTCCCATTAAAGCCCATGAAAGAGATATTCATAATATATTACATTGAAATAATAACTAAACTAAAACCTAATAGCTTATTAGGACCTTTCATTATTAGGAGAAACAAGTATCATTACATAACCTACTCCATTATTGCTTCTTGAGCCATCAAAAAACAACTTCCAGAAACATTAATCATCATCATCATTGGTCTTAAAAAGAGAAGGTATGGTTATATCGTATTCATGTAAATAATATACTCCAATAAAAAAATATTTAATACATATATATGGATCAAACTCATGATTTTATTCCCCCCATTCATTAAGGAAGAGGTCTAAAGTGTCTTCAAAAGGAACAATTGGTTATTGATCTCTAGGTTATTCTTGTTCATTAATAATATCACAATTAGCATTGGTTACATTTGGTTTGTATGGTTAAATATGAGAAATTTAGATATGTTTTTATATTATAGTTACTTTTGTGATATATATTGTACTAAAATCCATGTAAGACCATCTGATGGTAAGCATCCACCTATCTTTGCTGTGAGGTCCCTTACCAAGTAAAGAGAAAAGTATGGTGGTAGATCAAACACAACTACATCCTGAGAAATAGAGAATTTAGGATAAATATGGAGAGTTAAATTGAAACCCTTGACAACTCCAACTATCTTATTGGTTGATCCATCTAGTTTCAACACATCTTTAACATGATATTCATACTTGAGGCCTAGTTTGTCTGCAATTTACTTTGCAATGACTGAGCTACTAGCCCCACTATCTATCATGAAATTGTGCATAAAAAAATCACCAGTTGTGACTAAAAAATATAATTGACGAGGCTTTTTCAACTTACCTTACTGTGTCTCACTAATTTGAGATGTAAAAATAATACCTTTCTTTACTTCTCCTAATGAAAGATTTAGTTTAGATAGTTCTTATTACAAGGTATCCCATTCTCACAAAATTTAAAAAGTGTTCCACATAGATGTAATTACATTAATCTTTTTTATTTTATCTACTATGTTAAGAGAAGAAGCATAAATCCTTGGTTATCTTATAACATTCATAGTATCACCTTCGACCTAATTGTTTTAGTGTAAAATATTACCCTTGTCATTCTAATCTCTATGATATTATTGAGATTTTGAGGTACATTAGGTTCTCTTATCCATTGATTCATATATGGAAATTCATTTTAACATTTTATAATCTCTTGTAACTCTTAAACAACCCTTATTTTATACCTAGTGTTTGTTTCAACTAAATTATCCACTCCTCTACTTGAGTTGCCCACCTGATTTACTTCACAATAGTCATCTTCTTGTAAGTTAACAATTGTATCACTTGATTGAACCCACTCTTGAATAGTCATAACATGATTCTAAACATAATATTGAGTCATGGAAGGAAAGGTTCTTTCTATTTGATTCAATGTCCCATTTTGATTGGTAGATTGCTCATGAGCTTAGTTCCATTGATTAGGCCATTGTTTCTCTTGCATTATAATATTTTGGGTGGGGACCAATTTTATTTAAGTAGAGGTTTCATTTAAATTGAAACTTTCAAATGGTCTAGTATTATTAATAAGACCTTGTCCTTGAACATTTCCTTGAAAAGGTGACCTGTTTGATTGATAGGGTTGATGAGCTTGAGATTGAGCTTGGTTACTGGTAAGGCCTATGAAATTGATTTTTATTCCTTTCTATGGCCATGACTTTGTTTTTAAGTGTATTAGAAAATTCCTTCCACATAATTTATTTTACTATCCTAACGAGGGGATGCCAATTCATGATTGTTTATGGTATGAGTTGGGGAAAGAGATGGGATACTAGGTTGCATATAAATAAATAAAGGCACACGAGGTCTTGGACCAAGTTTTATAGTTTAGATCAACTTGTTCTCAACTAGTATGATAGTGTCATATGCATTTTGTAAAGTATCACTACCGATGGATTGGATCATGACTGTAATATCAATATTCAATTCCTGGAGATAATAGAAGAAATATTATTTTGGAGTAGGTCTTATAAGGATTTGGATTATATCCCATGTATTTTGAAACCTAGAATTGAAATCTTGCATGAATTCTTGGGGGGGGGGTGTGGGGGCTCTTTTTATTTTAGTCAATTGTTGGGCCAAGGATAAATGATCACTCTTGTCTTCAAATCGCTTGCTGAACATGTCTCCTAATTCATCTAATGAGTCAAGTAAATTAGGAGATAAAGCACTATACCATTCAAAATATTTCCCTTTCAAACTAATTTCTAGGAACCTAATGGCCAGATTTTCTTGTGTGATGCTTTGGATGTTACAAATGTTTGCCATGTTTCTAATGTGTTCAATTGGAGTAAAAGAAGTCTCTCCATTAATAAGGAAATTTTTTGAGGGAAGCCATGGGTATATCATCATATTGATAAAGATTCAAATAATAATCACCATTAAAGGCAACACAAGAAATATTTATAGCCATGTTATTATCCTTAGGAGAACTTGGATAATATTGAATAAAGAGTCTCCATCTAGGTGACTTAGTCTATGGGAGATTATGAATAAATTTATTTATTTTATATGAATGCAAATATATTTAAATAAATTCAAATGGAATACCTTTAAATTTTTACCTCATATTAACTTTTAAGAGGAAAATTGGCCCACTAATCAATGGACATGATTTTAAGACATCTTTGAGTCACCAAATGCTTCATAAAGAAGCTTTATAATACTAAAATAGTGATAAGAACAACATCTATCTTGGATAACCTATTTTATTTTAAGTCCCATAGGGTGTGACATAACTATTATAACTCAAAATTTCACCCTATGAGAGGGTGATTCAATCCCTCTATCTTTTAGATATGCAATTGTATTGACCCTAGGTTGTTGTCTACCTACAAGTTAGTCAAATTGCTAGATTTTGGGCTAGCTTCCAAAAGTACAAAACCTAAAATAACCAACTACACTATGTGATTGACATGGAGAAGGTATGAATGAATACTAAACTAATAATATAAATTGAAGGTGATGTACCAAACATGAATTCCTTAGTTTGTTGAAGATGTCGTATGAAACATTAGACTACAATCTGATTATGCTACTCCAAAATAGTCTAAATCACATTATTATTTCAATATGAAGGTTTTAGAGGTTTAAAGGGTACTAGGATGATAAAATAAGAGGTGATATTAGAAAAAATAATGGTTTACACAGTGTCTATCTTAGAAAACTAAGTAAACCACTTCATATGACCTGTGGGAGGCACAACTTTCATAAGGCATGAACATGAAGGAAAAATGAAAAGAATACAACATTATCACTAAGTATGCATAGATACAACACACTCAAATTAATTATTTTCAATAAGGAGAGATAATATACATCTTGAATTAATTTTGATAGGAAAGTACAAGACTCAATTTTGGTAGAGCTTCACCATAACCAATGTGATGATGCATTACAAGGCCAAAAATCACTATTTATATAGTGAATTGTTAAGAGATAGAGAGAGAGAGAGGTAGATGTAGGAGAGAATAATGATGATTATTCAGTCATCATGAAATTATTTACTCTCTTGAAAAACTATAAATCAATCAATAAAAAATACCTTAAAACATGTGTTAATCTGATATTCAAGTAACTCCATGAGGTTGGTAAATATGGAAGGGGAAAGCACTCATTTAACATCTTTGAAGTTATAAATATATACCATCTCAATATAAATGAGTTATATTGGTGAAAAATTCTACCAACTTTCATAAGAATCTTGATAACTTATTGACTAACTGACATCGCAACTTGACACCTTTATACTTTCTACTGTAAAAGGCACCTTTTTGACTGGGGAGTTAACGAATTATGTGAAACTACCTTGGATAATTTTGAAACATTTATTATGACTTGAAATATGGAAATCATGATTTTAATATTCATCAAAACCTTTCTTGAATTTATATATCTTTTAGACACCTACCTTTGATGCTTTTACTTGCATATCAGGAAGTCCTCTTATATTGATCAAATAGGCCAACTAGCAAACTATGCCTAGTTGATTGACACTTGTTACTTAGATGACTATAGACATTCAAAATATCTCCCTTCATAAATAAGTAACATGTGTATAAACCTCATTTTTTATCTATTCTATAATGAAGACCTTAGGAGAATTTCAACTTGTTATTTCTTATTCATCTAGATGGCCACTTTTCTCCATTTTACCCTGTTCAAGACTACCTTTCTTACACAAACATACATAAATGGCCTTATGAATTATTGAGAGGATTATTAGTTATGGAAGTTTTAAATTCATATTCACACACCCTATAATATGATTCTCATTCACTTATTCATCTATAAACCTTCAAATCTTCACAAAAACCTAATAAAATGAAGCATTAATCTCATTTGTATAGAAGTTAATATGGAAAATATATGTGATAAGAACCCTATGGGAGTGCTTATTAGGATCCAAATATCATATGGGAAAATTCAATACATTTAGATAAATTTTATTCAATATTTTCTTTACTAGGTCGCTTTTAGGGTTTAAGAGAGGTTTATGGAGGTTTAGGTTCTTAGCAATAGTTCATAAAGGTTAGGCCTCCAACCCTTGAAATAATGACACTAGTTTATTTTAGACAAGGCCCATAAAATTTCCCAAAATTATCATAACCCAATGCAAATTGTTTTGTACATTTATGCAATTGTAAAGATGTTCCTTAGGTGACAATTGTGCATTATGTGCATTCTAAAATAAATTTTAGGTTTAAATAGACATTTCAAGGCTTCCCTATACAAACCAATGCCTTTTTCACATCTAAAAATATACTAGGAAGGATCAAATGTTTGTCTTACATTTCCATTAAACCATTTCTTGCTTTTGACCTCATATTTAAAGTGTTGATGACTTGAGGAGGGTATTAGGCTAATAGGCCTAATGACTATGTTCTTTATATTTTACCCTTGAAGAGAGTACCATATTCACTAAGACACATATAATTTCATGGAATTAACTATATAAACACCTTAGGTTACTAATTTTTGCTTAGTTAATCCATTTGTTTACTCCATAACACTTTACATAGTCCACTCATAAAACCTCAGGGTGCACTTGTAGGTCTTCACTAGAATTTAAAGACCCCTGTACGTTATGTTTGTGTTGTAAATAGTTATGTTTATTGTTAATTTATGTATACTAAGGTCCAAAAAAATATTAAATTTAAAGTCAATTCTACATGTGATAAACCTAAACTTAGTGCTTGTTCTTCATGACCGGCCATATATTGTGATTGCAAAGTTTTAGAAAATCCTTTTGAAATTTAACCCTAATAGTTTTTAGTTAAATAAATAAGATATTGAGTGTTACCAAAACCAAACCAATCATCAATGTCATTTTATTCTATCATCCTCCTACAAATTTTGAAATATTGCACTTTAGGTCTACTATGTGAAAATAAACTTTTAAGTCCACTTAGGCCTTTTGGGTTCTCATCATGAGATACTATTGTGGGAATCCAATTCTTTGTTGAGAGAAGTTAAGGTAAATTTTATATTTATTAAAAAAATGCATTTAATACTTAAGTATATATCTCATCCTTTATTATATTGAAGATGGTTCATCACCTGGACTGAATAGGCCTATAGGAGATGAAGAGTGTGTATAAAATGATTAAACCTAGGTTTAACTTGTCCCTTGTTATCTCAATAAGAAAATCAAAATCAGGGATTTTATGATTTGAAATCCACTCAACTTCCTTATAATTTTTCAAAAACCTAAAACTCCATCACTCTCAATCCTTATCTATTGATTCTAGGGTTTAAGTAGTACTATTTTGGAGAGTTATGGGCATTTAGTTATCAATTTAAATTAACTCATAGTTTTATTTATTACTGAAGATAGTAGAAATTATTATTAGTATAAAATATTCATTTATTTAATCATTAAAACCATTGACACCTTAAATATTTCAAGTGCCTTTAATCATTTCACACCATACCTATAGCTCTACTTTTGCCTATAGGTAGGGTTAATTTTAAGAGACCCTACTACAAAACCTATTGTAAATATTTGATGAATATAGTGAAATCTGATTTGTTGGTGTGGTGAATCCTCTATGGGTGATGGTGAATACATTGTTGACTATTTTTTATATATAATAGTTTTGATATATTGAAAGATACACATCAACTGATTATACTAAAAGGATATGTCAAATGCCCATACCAAATGTTCGTACCCAATGACTAGGTCACATGAATGGGATGAATGGTTTGGCCAAATGATTAGACTAAATGATTGGGCCAAATTTCAAGTTTGAATGGTAGGTATGAATGGTTGGGTTGAATGGGGGGCTAAAATATTAGTCTAAATGATAATGCTGAACAATGGGACCAAATGGCTATTTTAAACAACTGAGCAAAATGCCTTCATTGAACAACTTTTTGAGTTTCCAGTTCCAAATGGTGATGCTGAGACATGATGATGGGTGAATTTTTTGGAATTATTTTGGGTCTAATTGTGTTGTTTTTTGACACTTTCATTTGGTTCCTCTTTTAGTCACTATCATTTCATTATATGGTCCTCTAGTTTCAATTCTACTTGCTAGTTTAGTTGGTATCGGTGGGTGGTTGTACTATATATATGTGGTGAATTTAAGTGTAATATTATATATTATTGTAAAAGGTTGATGAGAAAACTTCAAAAATACTATATATACCTTAGATTTCATTAATCTGGGCCCATATGCCAACCGTAAAAAATCTACAAATCCAAAATCTAAAAATTAGAATATTTGTGAAATAAAAAAATATTCACCACTAGAATTTACCTTGCCTATAAGCCTTATTCTTGAGAGCCAATTTTTTTGAATTTTTAAGACACATTAAACACTTTGGTACTATCAATCCTATCTCACTTACTTGGCACTCTATCAATAACTTGTAAACCTTATGACCAAACATTTCACCATTTCCATATTTGAATCCCCTGTATAGACTGTACATTCTTGTGTACAATATCTATGTGTTGAGAATTGGATTCTCTCACAAGGTTAAAATTATTTTTGTGGTAAAGTTGTGTCCTAAGGCCTTACACCATGATTTATCATTGATACCTAAACCAAATTTGGTAATCACACATGTAGAGGATTGTATGTACATTGGTAGTGTTTCCAACTATCAAGTAGTCAAAGACTATGGACAAAAATCACATATAAGAGAATTAGAACATGAAATATGTGATATTGAGGGATATTCCATGAATAATGAAACACCTAGGATCCTTTGAGAGTGACCACCATTAAAAACAAAATAGAACACTTACCACAAGAGCGATTAAACTTATTGTAATTGAGATATTTTTTTAATCATATTAAAGACACTTCATGGATATGAGTTAACTAATAGAACCACCATGAAAATGATATATTCAATCTCTAAAAACATATATCACAATGATTCTTCTCAATCATATTTCAATGTGGAGAAACATATGTAAAATCAGACCCTAATTGGATGGTCAAGACATATTGACCTGATGTCACTCTTAGTGATTATTCATAAATAAGTGGCAATGAATATAAAAACTAATGCCACTAATTTATAAACTTTTAGCTCCTAACTCCTTTCTCCTATCCATTCCATTCAGTTCAAATTTGATTTTTTGAGCTTGTTAAGGAAAGGATGGAGAAGAAAGAATGCCTAAAATATTTTTATAACCTAAAGCATTGACCAAATCCTTAAAATTATCTAAGGGAGACTAAGCGACACTTTGGAACCATTTCCAACTCACAAGTGATCTTTTTAGGCCATATCAGTGCCCAAAAGTTATTCTAAAGTGACATATTTCTCATTTTAGACATTTAACCTTCAATTTTGTAATTCCCTAACTATTATTGAACATCCTCTAACATCAAGTACATTGGGGAACCTTCTTGAAACATTTGAATTTTAAAATAGGATGTATAACTTTGTAAAATAAGCCAAAGATGTGGTAAAATGGACTTTCAACACATAATTACAAAATGAAATGCTAAATCATAATAATACAAATTAAAAAATTCATTAATATTCATTTTTAATTACTCTAAACAATGTCAAAAGTTTTAACACACTTGATAACACCAATATTGATAAATGACCGCTAGGACTAGACAAGTCATATAAGACTAGACCTTTGGCAATGCTAAACGAGGACAAGTATTACCACATGGATAAATTTCAAGACCATGAAAATACATTTTTAATGCCACATACAAGTTTTAATAACCCTATGTAAGTTTCAATCTATAGGAGGTTGACCCTTTTGACTTAAGAGTCAAAATTGGTCTACAATAATTACGTAAAAATGAAACTTGAATGCTAAGAGTGTTACTTGAGACCACCTATCCTTAGCTTAGACCTAGACCTATGTCAGGTCCTATTTTCACACTTATTCAGCATTTGTGTGGGCCACATGCATCCCTAGTCATCCCCAAAATAATTCAAGAACATCACTTTTACAACATGTCACTTTGTATCTTAGCTTATGCCACATAGACACTAGTGCCATAATAAGAACAATAATACCACATTGTACTAGTATCCCAATTTTGGTATTATTTCCCTTTTCATCTATTTTATACAAATGGATATATCTTTAGAAATTGGACCACCTAGGGTCGGCCTAGACCTCTTTTAGAACCTACACAACCAACATAATCGTATATATTACTGATTTGTATCCCTCTAACCACTATATGGAAATGATTTGAAAATTAAACATACAAACTCAGAATAGGTTGTACATAATTAAGGTCATCAATCCATATTCTATCCTAAATCTACATACTACCATCTACAACATTTCTAAACTTAAATTACTTAGGTTTCTAGTCTCAAGTTCATTCAAATAACTTAGGTCTAAAATCATACTAGTTTCATTTCCACTTTTACCAACACTTAGGTGGAGATAACTACATCAAGTTTGATCTCTCTTTAGAGTATTGGTATGTAGGAAAATCTCATCAAAGTGGGGTGTTGAGGATGTTTAACCTACCATACTGTCAAACACACTTTATTACTTGTATCAATTAGATGCCCTATCAACATGGAAGATTAGGGTTTTTTCATAAAATAAGTAACATATGACACCTATAGGGATTCAAAATGCATGTGCATATGAATATTATTGATAGACCCAGACACAAGTGCACCTAAAAGCTCATAATAGTCCTACATAGAGGACTCTACCACCAAAATAGGGACACTATCACCATGTGGTGCTACTATCAATATAGGGTGTTATTGTTTGAAGGGGTTTTAAAACCTATATCTTATTTATGGCACTTAGATCAACCTTTTCCTTAAATTTTAGCCTCTAGACCATCTGTCTCAATTATTTTTTAATCTAAGTTCTCATTTACATTATTTATTAATATTTTTAGAAAGATCCAATTTAGTCAATTATATAACAGATTAATGGTTGTATTTATTGCATATTTCTACCCTAATTTACTATACTCATCCATTTAAAAATATAGGACTTACATTTATCTATGTCCTAAAAGATTAAAACATGAAACACATAGAGAGGTAATGATTAAATTTTTGTTGTCGTAGATAATTTCAATAATTTTATTTCATGTAATAAAACCAAAAATGCCACTAAAGTTGTATAAATATTTTTAAAGGATGATGTGAGACTAGATGGTGTAGAATTGTGAAGAAAATCAATGACAATGCTTATGCATTGATTTTAACACATAAATATCATATCTATATAGTATTTAATATTATATATTTATATGATTTCAATGTAAATGATGGTGAAGGTGAAGAATATGATGAAGCATATTTGAAGCATCAAATGCCAAAGAAGAATAACATAAGATATAACAGGTTAGGGATAAAAATATAGTGCACACAAGGCAAGGAAGTTATAACATGTATCTAGTACAACGGGAAGCGATACAACAGAAAGACAAAAATTGAGTTTTAGAATGGGAGCTAAAAAATATGTACAATAATAAATGGCAGGGTTTTAATAATGGAAAATTATATGAGTTGATTTGTTTTAAACCAGAGGATAATGATGTAGAGACCAAACTTTTGTAGGCTATAACATTTGATCCGTAACTATGTTTAAGATCTTGTTTGCACCAAATTAATTCAGCCATAACATGTCCTATTTAGTTAAGTATGTTTTCAAATATTTTTGAAGGCCATACGTGACCATATAAGAGTTCAAAAACATGTATTAATTATTTTTTCAAGATTTTTCCATTTGTGAAAATAATATCTATTTTTACCCCGATATGAAATACATTTTAAATTCATCCATTAATTTAATTTTAATGTGTGTGTGTCTGTGTGTGTGTGTGTGTGTGTGTGTGTGTATATATATATATATATAAAATACAGACACATGTGTATATAAAATACACACACACACACACACACACACATGTGTGTGTGTGTGTATGTGGGTATGTATGTATGTATATGTATGTATGCATAT
Organism: Torreya grandis; assembly: GCA_037957365.1. Lineage (NCBI taxonomy): Eukaryota > Viridiplantae > Streptophyta > Pinopsida > Cupressales > Taxaceae > Torreya > Torreya grandis. The sequence goes on along the minus strand of JARHVA010009768.1, from coordinate 197,252 downwards.
GTATATGTATATGTATATATACACATACACATACATATACATACATACATACATACATACATACATACATACATACATACATACATACATACATACATACATACATATATGAGCATATAAGCATGCATGTAAACATTCTAAAATTAGAGTTTGAAATGTTACTAGAAGATTAATGCTACTAAAAATAACAATTTTCTGTAAATTACATGGGTCAGTTTGCTTTAGGTAACATTTGAGTTATTTGGCTTTATTTTATATATGCACCTCGACCCCAATTTTATGTTTATATTTATTTAAATAATCTATTTTAATATTTTAGTCATTAAATGAGAGTTATGTTATAGAGGGTTACCTTAATGGAATTTATGAGTTTGTGCATATTGATATTTTCTCTTAGGTAGTCTATGTTTTTATTCAATATTTTTAGGTTATCCTTTTCTTAATTATGAATAATTTTTGAATCATGTTCAAAGGCATAATGAATGAAATGAATAACCATTCTTGGTTAATCAAGAAAAAAATCTTCTATGTCTATGAAAATTTGCATAAGAATTACATGGAAGTAATATAACATCATCATTAAAAATAAAAAATAAAACAAATATCCTTCATGTAATGATGAAAAATTGAACAACTTAAACATCAATTTGTTTAACTTGGGAAGTAAAAAAATATTTATAACTTATTATATCCGCTGAATATGTGTTAAAATATATTGTTGACTATGCATTGAAGGCATATAATTAGGAGAAACACTATTACCATATGATATCAATTATTTCAAAGGTGAAAATTCACATCAGCCATATTCAATTGATTTTAATAAGTTTTTATTAATAATGTTTTCACTTATTACATCTATGCACATGAGGTCAATTGTATGCTGCAAAAACATCATCTTATTATATGTATCTAATGATTTTCTTCATTAATTTATTTTTATTTCACATTGTCTATGATGTTATAACATATTTCATTTTAACTTCAAACTTCATTGATGTAGAAATGGAACACCCTTCTTCACTTAAACCATTACTATTTTTATAATAAGGAATATGTTCGTATTATGCTAAGAATCATCTTGTTTATAAATACCAAAATATAAAATTATCAACATTTTTTCATGTCCACCCTCAATATTTTTTGACTTTATGAAATGACTAACCGACTCATGCATATTTCTATTGGATTCAGATCCTTTGGTATAAACCATTCATTAAAACATTTAGGAGAAGTAACTCTTTTCATAGATTAAACCCAATAATGATATAAAGATAAATGAAATTGATATGCATGACCATAATTATTTTTAATTCCATCATAATTTAAATGAATCTATTGTTCATTGTCCTTAAATTAAAATTTTCCTCTGTTAGATCAATTAGGAAACCCAACAAATCTCTATAGTTCATTCATATGTGTTTTCTACTTCTAATAATTTGTTGATAGGATATAAACATGCAATAGATATTGGTTGACACCACTAAACTCAACATAATACAATTCAAGGGACTATTAATATAAGTAAAATTGTACCTTATAAATAAAATCAAAGTCATATTGGGTTCATAGGTATCACAAAACAAGTCATCTTTATATTCACCCCCACCCACCAATTGTCACTATAACATTCATCATTAATGGTTTCAAAATATATTCATGCATTTGCATATTTATAAGGGAAATTAAATCACTAGAAGGGAAAGTACACATAATTTTGTAATAATATTTGAAACATATCAACTAAATTATAATAGATTAAATGAATTTTTTAGGGCCAAAATTGACGACATAAAAAGATCAATAACCATGAAAAATATTCCCACGACAAAAGTCAAATTTTTTTTGTGGGATATGTATAATTTTCATTATTGATAATCCCCTATTACCTTTACTAAAACACTTTCCAATGTCTAGTGGAACATCATATAAATCCATAATTTTATTAATATTTAAAATTATTATCATTTTCTACATAGTTTTATATCATCAAGGTTGTGATCCACACCAAACATATTTTATAAATGTATTATTAAATGTTCAAAATATTAAACAAAAAACAAATACATTGGAATTTTCTAATGCCTTGAACAAATCCATATTTACCTTCATATAAAATGGTAAAATTTCACTATTCCACAAATTGAAATGTGACAAGTATTTTTTATATAACACATAATAAAAAGGCATTGAAATAATAACATGTGTTAGTCATATGTAATAATGTAAATCACACCATAAAAAATACTCGTAGATATCTTAACGATGATCAATAAAAGGACAAAAATATTTTGTATAAAGGAAAAACATTATTATTACTAGAAATGTTTTGATGGATATTGGCTTAGTCAATGGTACTCTTCAAAATATTTGTATTGTTTTTATATAATTGGTATAGATCCAAATAATCTACATTCAAATAGATTTACGCATTTACGTGTACATAGTTTTAAAAATGTGTGTACAGAGTCTTAGCACATAGTCTTGATAATTATCGAGTCAGTATTACATACCAAGTTTATTATTTACAAATGTGTACATTATTTTAATCTTTAAAGCCACCTACATGGTATTATTGATATAAAATCATGTGCACATAATAGTTAACCATTATATTGACATGCATAATATATAAATAATATAAACATTCAAGTATAAGTTTACATTTAGATAGGGACATATATTTTATTATACTTTAAGTTATATTTTATTTATATACTTTTAGGTTGTTTGAGAGTAGTTTCATACCTTTGTGAGCTATAATGGAAATTCTAGGTTTTGAAAGATCGTATCATATTTTAGACTTAATCATATTCCAAGGTTTTAGGGTTTCAAACATATCCATATTTCATGTTTTTAATATTTTTAAAAGACATCATAGGAGATATGGAGGTTGCATAAAGGGATATAGGTATGATAGAATAGTATGAAAACATCTCTCAAAAAGTCACACAATTCGATCCCACCCCATTCCCTGTGTACCCCTTAAGGCATACATTCTAGGAAAAATGTGTCAGAGAGCAACTAATTCATTTAGGAACCATCTACTGCAATAAATCATACACAACATGATTTATAGTTCTAATATACATTTTAAATATAAATCCCATGGAGAAAACACACACATCACTATTTTCATTCCATGGATCATCGATATTTGTATTAGATTTTGATAAATTTAAGTATTTTTTTACTTTATTGGTTATTCCTCCTTAATCGACCACCCGTGTAAATTAATGTGTAGTTAGAAAATCACTTCCATTATGATTGGATCATATAGACTAAGGCATATACCCTATACCTTAGACCCTATGACCTAAAACTTAAACTCAAAATTGTAAACACTAAACCAATCAATGCATCCCAAATTAATAACCTTTGTAGTAATAATTAGGTTCACAACATGTAATTTGTTCAAAATATCATCACTAATTACTCTAATTGACTAATTAGCTCAATATGTCATGACATTAGGGTTAATTGACATAAAAAATCACATTATGTAGTCACAAATATATTCAACAATCTCAAATTGACCCTAATTGCCTTTTTGATTCAACCCTATACCCTAAAACCTTAACCTTATACCCTATACCCTAAGAATTAAACCCTCAATCAAAAAACCTAAACCCTAAATCCATTGATTTATCCCCAATTAACATATTTAGAGTAACTATTATTTTCAAATATCCTAATTCAACATAAATCACATTATTTATTGCCTTAATTGACTAATTGGCTCAACATGTGATGCTGTTGGGGATATTTTTTCCCAGAATCAAATTCTATATTCATAAGAAGGTTAAACAAGCTAAAAGTTGCCCCAATTACAATTAGATACTATACCCTAAACCCTAAACCATATATCTTAAAACATGTGCCCTACATTGTAAACTCTTTAAACACTAAACTAATTATTTTATCCCTAATTAAAAATATTTAAATAAGAATTAATTTTATAGGGATTAATTTGGAAAAAAATAAACCACTCATTTTCCTAGTCGACTAATCACCTCAATTTGTTATTAAATTAGGGCTAATTGAACCAAAATCACATTCTATGTTCACAAATAGGTTGAATAAGCTCAAATTATCCCCAATTGCCTTTTATAATTGGACCTTATAACCTAAATGCAAAACATATACCTTAAAACCTAAATCATAAACCCTAAATCCTATACCAATCAATTTGACCCAAATTAACATCCTTTGTTCATAATACTCAATTTAGCTTAAATTACATCATTGATTTACCTAATTGACTAACTTTCTTAATTTATGATAAAATTAGGGCTAATTTATTCTAAAATTAGATATTTTAGACACGAATAGGTTCAATAATCTCAAATTAGACCTAATTGCCTTTATGATTTCACCTTATACGCTAAAATCTAAACATTATACCCTATACCCTAAGCACTAAACCCTTAATCATAAATATCAAACTACAAATAAATTGATTTATTAAAAATTAACATCCTTTATATTAATAATTATTCTCATAATGATTAATTTATACCAAATCACATCAATTATTATCCCAACTAACTAATTGTCTCAACTTGTGATAACATTTGGGATAATTGTGCCTAGAACCAAATTCTATAGTCAAAACTAGGTTCAACGAGCTCAATTTAACTTGGATTACCTTTGAGATTAGACCCTCTACCCTAAACCCTAAAAATATACCTCAAACCCTAAGCCCTAAACCCTAGACCCTAAATTTTAAAACTGTAAACACTAAACCAATCGTTTTGTCCCTAATTAGCATCATTTAGATTAAGAATTAATTTGACAAGGATCAATTTTGGCAAAATCACGTCAATCATTTCCCTAATTAACTATTTATCTCAATTGGTGATGACATTGGGGATAATTAAGCCTAAAATAATATTTTGTAGTCAAAAAAAGGTTGAGTAAGTTGAAATTATCACTAATTGCCTTTTAAATTAGAACTTATACCTTATACCCTATACCTTAAACTCTAAGCCCTAAACATTAATTCATAAATCATAAACCACAAACCTTAAGACAATTGATTTATCTCATATTAACATCCTTTAAGGTAAAATCTAGGTTCACAAGGCTCAACATGTCCAAAATTACAACACTAATTTTCTCACTTCACTACTTAGTTTAATCTGCGATGACATTTGGGCTAATTGAGCCCAAAATCACATTTTTTAGTAAAAAATGCATTTAACAAATTCAAATTTGCACTAATTTCCTTCATGATTGGACCATATATCATAAAACCTAAACTTTATATGTTGTCGCCTAAGCCCTAAACCCTAATCCCTAAATCATAAACCTTAAACCCTATGTCAATCAATTTAGCCCTAATTAACATCCTTTAGAGTAATAATTATATGCATATGGCTTAATTTATCCTATGTAACATCACTTATTTCCCCAATTAACTAAATGGATCAACATGTATGACATTGGGGCTAATTATGCCCAAAAACACATTCTATAGTCACAAGTAGGTTCAATGAGCTCAAATTATCCCTAAATGTGTTTGTGATTAGACCTTATGCCCTATACCATAAATCATATACCTTAAACCCTAAGTTTAAAACACTATACTATAAACATAAAATATAAACTCTTTATACCCTAAACCAATTGATTTAACCTTAATTAACATCATATAGATGAATAATTAGGATCACAAGGCTCGGTATGGCCCAAATCACATCACTAATTACCCCATCAACTAATGATTAAATTTAACAACATATATCTAAAATATCCATGCTATATAGAATGAAAGAAGTGATGCATGTGTTTTTTTGTATGGGATTTTTATTAGAATTATACATTATAATTAAAAATCATGTCTTGTATGCCTTTGTGCATTAGATGGTTCCTATAAGCATTAGGGGCTCACTAATTATTTTATACCACAATGTATTCCTTATGGGGTGTAAAGGAAATGTGGTGGGATTGACTTGTGGCAATTTATGAGATATTTTCTCATACTATGCTATCATACATACATCCCTTCATCCAACCTTCATACATCCTATGATGTTTCCTTGAAATCTTGAAACCCTGAAATATGGCTATGTTTGAAACTGTAAAACCCTAGAATTTGACTATGTCTTAAATATGATAAGATCCTCAGAAACCTATAAATTACATTGGAACTGCTAAAGGTCTGAAACCACTCTCAAACATCCTAAAAGTATATAAATAAAATGTAACTTAAAATATAAGAAACTATATGTCCCTATCTAATTGTAAACTTATACTTAAATATTTATTTTATTTATATAATATGCATGTTAATGTAATAGTAAATTATTCTATGTACGTGCTTTTATAATAGTAATATCAGGTATGAGATTTTGAATACTAAAACCATGTACCTAATTTTAATTACTAATAATAAAATATTCCATGTACATGGTAATTATATACATTCGATAATTCTACATTTGTGGTTGTACTTTTTTTTAAATTTAAAACACATGCATCAAAGCTCAAGAATGGCTTATATTCTAGAACCTAAGGCATGGATCTATAAACACACATCTGAATGTATGCTTTTGACTAAAAATTTAAAATACAAATTTGGCCATGTTAAAAACTATGATTTTTATGAATTTGTTTCTTGGAAATATTACTACAACATTAACTACACTCTCATCTTTCTATTTTTTATTTTTTATTTTATTTTTATTTTTATTTGTGTGTGTGTGTGTGTGTGTGTGTGTGTGTGTGTGTGTGTGTGTGTGCGTGCGTGCGCGCGCGCGCACGCGCGCGTGTAAGTTTGTTATCTATATTTAATTATAAGTATGTTTTTTATCACAATATGACACAACTATACACTTTTATATTTTTTTATGTATCTTTTAATTTGTTGCTTCAAATCGAAAAAAATAATTGGTTGAAAACTAGATTTAATTCTATACACATTCAAAACAAATCTTTTTTTTTGAGGTAATTAGGGGGCGCATGATTAGTTATACATTATTGGTCATATTTCACAGTTTATTGACTTGTGAAATTAGTAAAAAATAAATATTCATTAATTAATTTAAAAATAACATAGGTTTCAAACTAGCTGATCTTAATTAATTTTCCATCAAAGGGTTAAAAAAAAAAAACAATGTTAAAAAATGACGGGCCACAATAAAAGTTATATACTCTGATTTTTCTAAATACTAATACCACATCTTTAATTTTTTTATGTTTGATCTACTTATACTTAACCATCTCAATAAAAAGTTAGTAGTTTAGAAATTAGATTTGAAATGTTATAATTCATATCATTATTACATCTTAAAATTTTGAGTTTAGTGGTTTCAAATAATCTTTACAAATTAACATTTATTATTTTTCAAGAAAAATATATTCACTTAAACCCCTCTTTTACCCCTAATTCCATACACTTATCCATCTTTTTGGCTCCATGATTAAATAAATTTATATGTCCAATACATAATTTGAATTGTCTATAACACATTCTGATTCTTTATGTTACTCATAAAAAATGGAAATCACTTTTATTTAAAATGGCTTTGAGTTTGACAATATATAATTCATAGAGCCTAACATTGTAAACAACGAAAAAAATGACATTTGTAATACATAACATCAAGGATAGACTTTTAGGACAATCTAAATAATCTAATCCTTTGAAAACCTTCACGTGTCCTTTCTCTTTAAAAAGATATGTAATAATTCCAGCTTGTGTATAAATTCATATTGAAGAAAGGAGGAAAAAAAAAAAAAAAAAAAAACTTATTTTTCATATCACAAATTCCTCTTGTTTGAGTAATACACTTTTTAATTATAATTGTATTTATTTTAATTTTGTCTTATTTTTTTTATATACACATTTTGACAATATTCTAATATTTCAATTTTTATTTTTACTTCATAAATTTAAAAAAAACAGTATTCCATGTGGAAGACTACTACCAACCATTGTTAGCACATCGATCATATGCACAACGTTAAAAGGCAGGGCCAACTTCTCTATGTAAGCAAAGCTATAAGTTAATCGTTTCTCATTCTCAACTAGAAATTGCCTCCATCCATAATTATTCCGAGCTTAACATTAAATCTAGAATTTTTATGAAAATTATCACTTGACATGTTTTATCAGAATTCATGGATGGCATAGCAACTGCACTATACCATCATAACCTAATTAAATTACAACCTTTTTAATAATAATTAATTAAATTGGATTTGTAATATTCATTACATTTTTCATGGTTGTCTATTGACAACTTTGATTTTCATCTAAGGATGAATATTGATTAAAATACAATGTAGATGGATGAATAACAATTATTTTTACATCTAGGAAATATCTTTTTATTTATTTTTTGTTAAGGAAACAACACATATTATTATAACTAAATTACAACATTTTTAATAATACATAATTAAATTATATTTCGAATATTCATGACATTTTTCATGGTTGGCTACTGACAACTACACTTCTTATATAAGGGTGAATATTGATTAAAACTCATAATTAAAGCTAAGTCTAAAAATAATTAAGGATGAGACTAAACATAATTAAGGATGAATCTCACGAATACATTTATATTTTTTTTGTTAAGGAAAAAATAATAATATGATTTCATGTCTATCTATTCCCGATTTTATTGGCATAGTCACAGGCAAAGAATTACTAGAATCGCAAATACTTAGTCATATTGGGTGCCACAGAACTAATGTATGACGAATCCACCCTACTCCAAATATGCTGTTAGGGAAGGAAATTGTTGGTTCTATTTATTTACTATGATTTATCGTGCTTCTAAATTTACTAGACCCATAAATACGACTGATTAATTAAGGTTGACATCAATTTATCTCCAAAACAATTGACTTACCAAAATTCATGCAATTTCAATTCAATTAGTAAGGAACAATCCATCAGGTCCGTGATGATTAGTGAATACATCGAAGGATAATTTTGAGGATCTAGTACAAGACGATGGGGAAATTCCATCAAAAGCATTAAGAAGCTTATTTTCTAGTTTTTAACCGGTGGTGGAAGTGGTTTCCATGTGTTCGAATAATGAAATTATCTTCTATAGCTGACTAAAGCAAAAGCTTAGACTGTTTTAGAGTAAAAAACCATGGTTAAGTTTTATAGATTTTTTTTTTTAATGTGAAATCTACCACTAGTTTTAAAGATATTGTTTGCTTTTTATCTCCTGGCATATTTTTTTTCTATATGTTTCATTTGAACCGTATAGTCCTCTATTTAATGAGACACGTTGTAATGATTTAATAATGAAAAAATAGTACAGACAAAAAGGCTTTTGGATTTTGGTTTTTTCAATCTTTAGAGTGGTATCAAAGCTTTGGTTAAGAGAACCTGTGCACGTTGGAAGAAAGAGTAGCAAAAATGCAGAACGTGGACATTGAAATTGCTTTGGCAGCTGCCACAGAAAGAATAAAATAAAACAAAAGAAGGGATAAAAACTGTCGCCAAAGCAAGGAATATCAAAAATTTCTAAGCAGTCAAATTTGGAAGAAAAAACAGATCAGACGATCATGGCAATGAATAACAGTCTCACATAGCCACAAATTCCAATTTTTATGGGTAAAAATTATGCTTTTTTTTTTTTGGTCTATTAAAGATGAAAACATTGTTTTGTTCACAAGATATATCGAATCTAGTGGATAATGGATCTGTAGAGTCTCCAAATTAGGTAGCCTATTAAGATTTGACATCCGCTGATAAAAAAAGCTTAAATAAAATAAGAAGGATGTAGGAGACATATTTTTGTATTAAACCATTAATGAATGACTCTATTTTCACTAGGGTTGCAACGGTAACTAGGTCCAAGAGGGCATAGGATATTTTGAAAACAACTTATCGTGGAAAAACCAAGGAGAAAGTGGATAAATTATAGTCTCCTAAGAGAATGTAAATGAAAGATTCATAGTCCATAGATCAGTTTTTTAGTTAAGTCATAAATGCTGCTAATTAAATCAGATTACATGAATAATATTTTTTTATCAAAACATTGTAGAAAAAAATTTCAAGAGCCTACTTGATAATTTTAATACTATTGTTGTTGCTATTGAAAAATCTAAATATATAACAGAACTATTCAAGATGACTTGATAGCCTCTCTATTATCTCATGAATCCAAATTGAATAGAAACAATAGTTCCTCTATAAACAATGATTTTAAATTACAATTTCCATTTATTAGAGGTGGAGGAAGGGGAACATCAAAATTGAAAAGAAGAGTAGAAATAATAGTTATAGAGGTGGAAGGAGTAGTCTAGACTAAGGTGGAAGGACAAATCAGAATTTCAACTATGACAGCTCTAGACGATGTGGCAGTAGTAACCGATTCCAATAATATTCTTAGAGGTATGATAAATTCATTTTTTATTGTCATTATTGTATTAAATTTTGTCATTATCCATATTAGTGCCATAAAAAATAAGCATAATAACATACACAAAATACAAAATTTCCATATGTATTTGAAATCAATTATAGGTCTTTATTTATTATATGTCATGTTGCTTAAGAGAGCTCTATAGATATTTGGTTTTTAGATTGTGGTTGAATAATCATATAGTAGGAAACAAATATTTGATTACATGCTTGAACAGTTAAGAAAAGTTATAAGAAAAGATAGGAAATCATAATAAAGTATTAGTTTGGGTAAAGGTATGATTAACATTGTTATAAAACATAGTGAAATAAATTATATTTTAAATGTTATTTTTTTGCTAGGACTGAAACATAATCTCATAAGTTTTGGGAAGCTTGTGTAGAAGGGTTATTTAATATCTTTTAAAGATATTTTGTGTACTATACTAGAAAGATTTCCAATTGAGAGGTTGATTGAAAAGGTTGAGATCACTAGAAACCAAATGTTCCCACTTAAAATTAAGAGTGTAAAGTGAAGCCAAGAAGAGCACGAATAAGCTCAAATAAGCACCAAGAGCATATAATAGTTGGACTAAGACATAAAATGATATATTTATACTAGTTTTAAGGCTTCATATAGTTACAATGGTTTAAACCATAACAATGCAAAGAAATTGAAAAGTTTATCAAATGGATGTCAAATCAATATTTTTGAATGGTTTTCTAGAGGAAGAAGTGTATGTGGAACAACCACAAATTTATGAAGTGCATGGATCTGAAGACAAAGTATATATATTAAATAAGTCTTTTTATGGGCTCAAACAAGCATCAAGAGAGTAGCACAGTTGAATCGACTCATATTTGATTAGCAATGGTTTCTGTCAAAGTAACATTGTGTCTGCATTGTATACAAAGATAAAAAAAAATAAAGATTTTGATTTTATTTTTATATGTTGATGAAATAATATTTTCTATAAATTTGTCTATATACATTTTCAAATCAGGTATGAAGAAAGAATTTGAAGTGACATATTTAGCATTGATGAGATGTTTTCTGTGCATTAATGTTGTCCAATAAGATAATGGTATTTTTGTTTGTCAATCTATTTATGGATGTGTTGAGGAGATTTAATATGATGAATTAAAATTCATCATAGACTTCACTTGCACTAGGAATGCAAGTGATTAATGAAGACAAGGGATCTAATGTCAATCCAACTAAGGTAAACAAAAATTAGAAGTTTGACGTACCTCATAGCTACAATTCCATATATTACGTACATGTACCTAGTTTAATTCTAATATCTATGGATTCATCAAATACTCACACTGGAAAGTGATGAAGATAATGTTGACATATGTAGCAAGAACAATAGGGTATGAAATATTAGATTCCACAATGAATGATTTTAATTTTCTTGGATATACTGATAGTTATTTTTTAGGTAGCACAAATGATAGGAAGAGTAATTATAGATATATATTTTATTTTATAATAGGTTTAGTTTCATGAACATCAAAAAATTAATATGTTGTAACAATTTCATCTAATGAAGTAGACTATGTAGAAGCAACATTAGCAACATGTCAAATAGTTTATATGTGGAGAGTATCGATAGAAATATTGCATAAATAAGAGAATCTTACAATAGTATTTTGTAACAACAAATCCCCAATTGTACTATCAAAGAATCATGTTTTTCAAAATAAAAGTAAGCATATTGACAACAAGGATAATTTTATCAGAGAGTTGGTCAACAATGGGTAAATCTATTTAGATTTTTATAAATCTGAAGATGAGTTGGAAAAAAGATATAATTTACCTATAGAAAATTTTGAATGACTAAGACAAAATTTAGGCATTGTGGATGTTGAATAAACTACTGGTATAAATTAGTGGGTAGTGTTGGAATAAAGAAATAATTTTCTACCACTAATTAAAGCAAAATCTTAGAGTATTCTAAAATAAAAAATCACCATTAAGTTTTAAATTAAAAAATCATTTAATGTAAAATCTACAACTAGTTTGAAATTTATTGTTAGTCTTTTAATCTTCTTGAATATTATTTTTCTTGAATTTTTTTTTAACTGTATAGTCCTCTATTTGCACATTGTAATGATTTAATAATGGAATATTAAAAAAGACAAAGGTTTATTAATTTTTTTTCTGAATCTTCACAATGGATCTCAACTAAGGAAATCAAGGAGAATCGTATAGAAATAAATAGTGTTTTATTTGGCTTCCCAGGCAAATTATTAATTTCTATAAAAGGCGAGGAGGTGTAATAAAGATAAAATGTGAAGAAACCAGTGGTAATGGTTTAATTAGGAAATCAATGAGTCAGGAAGAAGCATTTGTGGAAAAACTATCTAAAGATGTGGTTTATAAAAGGAATCGAGTTTGAAAATGAGAGTCAATGTGTTGCAAGTGAATAAATTGTGGGTAAATTCAAAAATCAACAACAATCTATCTATAACAGTCGTCGTGAATATTTTGTATCTTTGCATAAGGTTATTTGAGTAGGTTAGGCATTAGCAATGTAAAATAGAGGTTTAAGAGTGATTTTTTTTCATTGTATTAAATGTTTTAATTGACACTTGTGTTATATTTATTGAACGTAAGATAATATGTGAAATATGAAATTATTTTATATATATATGTTTGTGTTTTGAACTGAGGTTGTTGTGAGTTGAGGGTCAAAAATTTATTTGATTCCTAAGGTTAATATCAATGTGATACTTATTATGGTTTGTGATCATGTGTTTTTGAAAACCACCACCTTCTTCTGACATTTAATATGTTTTAAATCTATTATCCAAATATTATATGAATAAAGTTATTTTGTGTTTAAGATAATTTATTTAAGTTAATCTCAGTTAGTCTTTGAAAATGATTATGTTTAAATAAATAACAAAGTTTTATGTACAAATAAATGAATAAAAATCGTTACTCCTAAAAAATAAAATTTAAAATTACATATATACATAAAATGTGTTTTTTTTTGAGTCTCTTCATTATGAAGAAAGTATTGTTAATATGTTTCGGGAATGTGTAGTTAATATTCTTTAAAATATATGTTTTTTAGATTGGTAATTTGAAACTTGGAAATTATGGTTTCGCCCCGGGTTTGTCATCACAACTAAATTTATTTTTCAACATACAAGGCTTGTATTACCATTAATAGATTTCAATCTAACTAGTATGGTCTTTTCTACTGTATTTGTCGGGTAATTGTCATGGTTACCTGCTTGTTTGCACCTACTATGTGTTATTTGAATAAGGCTTCATCAACATGATAACTAGTTATTTTTACAAATGTTTGGTAGATATCTCTTGATACACATTCAATCCAATTACTGAGGAAAAATATCGTATTGGATAAAATTATTTGTGAAACTAACTGACATGATTTCATAACTAGGTTATCTTAATTTATTCTTCACCGACAATGTTACTCATTAAAAAAATGGCATAATTTGCACAAAACTATTCCTCCTAAATTAAATAAACATACAAAAACTAATGATCATTGGAGGATCCATTATATTATCCTGAATCAACATCACACAAATATTTACACGTTAAAGATTTACAATATGTCGTGACCATTTATTTTTAAAAAATGTTTAAAAGTTGAATACTACAGTACATGTATAGAATAACAATATTTATGTTTTCTTTTAGTTTTTCATTCACCTTTATTTTCCTAAACCCGAAATAAATACATGTTCTTGCCATGTATCATTGGTAGCATAGAGGTTCCACATATATTCATGGTTTGCTTTGGTTTAAAATTTCTCATAACATTGACGCACACTATTTTAAGAAAACCTAATGACATTTAATGATGTTAAAGATTAATTTGATGAATGAGTATGATCTTGGAATGTATGAGATAACTTATAGTGAGATAAAATTGTGTATCATTTTATCCTTTGTGATCCTTGAATTTTTAATTAAGATGAAATATTTTCAAGTGGTCCTTTTAGTAACTATGAATAATTTGAAAATCATGTTCAAAGAAATATTAAATAAAAGTAATTACCATGCTTGGAGAAAAAGGAAACAACAAATCTATGTATGTATAAATCAGCATAATAATTACATCAGTAATATTACATCATCATTGACATAACGGGGAAAAAATATGCACATAATGATGAAAAATTGAATACCTAAAACATAGACATTATTTAGAATTGGATATTACAACGTTATTTATAACTTATCCCTTCATATGAACTTATGTTGAAATATATTGATTAGTATGCATCGAAGGACCAGAATCAAGAGAAACACAATCACCATATGTTATCAATAGTTTCAAAGGTGAAAGTTCGAATAAACCATCTTCAGTTGCATTTAGAGTTCTTTTTACTTTAATAGTATTGTCAAATCTAACATCAAATGTTTAAAACGAATATTCATATTATAAGTATCTCTCATTTTCCTCATTCATATTTTTTTAAATGATTTTATGTTGTATCTGACATTATAATTTATTCGTTTTCAACTTAAAACTTCATTGATGTATACATGAACCAACCTTATTCACTTAAAAAATTATAACTTTTAAAATAAAGAATATATTCGTATAATGCTAAGAATCATCATGTTTATAAATGTTAAAAATGAGAATTATCAACAATTTTTTATTTACACCCTTGGTATCTTGTAATTCAAATAAATGATTCATCTTCCCATCCAACTTTTGATGCATAAAAAATAGGCCAACTTTCTCGAGGCCATAACTTTTAACCTATACTTATGTGTGAGTTATTTCAAATGCCAACATGACCATCTCAAAAAATTGTATTCTATCCTAAGGTGCTTTATTCTCTTAAATTTGATTTCAATATTTTTTGGATGTAAAATGTGATAATTTGAGGGTCTAAAATTAACGTTTAATATTTTTTATAGAATTTTCTATTTTTAGAACTAGACATCAACTTTAGTTGAAATTTATCTCACATGCTAAATTTAGTGTTTAGGATATTTATGGAAATTTGTAGAGCCACATGCATTTTCATGTAAAACTGAGTATAAATAACAACTACTAAAATTAACTATTTTTCTTTATATTTTTTCATGTCAACTCTAATTTTCGAGTTGAATATTATTTAATTAAGATTTGGGCTTTTAAATATTTTCAAGTCATTCAATACGAATTAATACAAATTATTATTCATAATTGTGATCTATTGATAATTTTATTTGTCTTATTAGTTTTGGCTTCATTAAATTTCTATAGGAATGAGATTTGTGTATATAAACCATTATTTAACAACTTTATGGTCATCCTTATCATGGCTTAACCCAAATTATGATATAAAAATAAATTAAATTTATATGCAATTTCATCATTATTTTGACTTCCATCATAATTGAAATAGAAATATTTTTTAATAGTCCATAAATTAAAGATATTCCTCTTTTACAAACATCAATTAGAAAATCCACCAAATATCTCAAGTTCATTCATATGTCTTGTCCACTTCTAATACATTGTTTGTAGAATAGAAACTTATAATAGATATTATTTACACCACTAAAATAAACATAATATAATTTTAGAATTGAAAATGGCAATTCAAGGGATTATTGGTATAAGGAAAATTGTGACTTATCAACAAAATTAAAATCATGTTGAGTTCATAGTTAGATAAAAGTAGGTCACACTTATTATTATTCCCCAATTATCAATGTAACATTTATCACCAATGCTTTAATAATACATTCATGCCTTTGCATATTTATATAATAAATACAATCAGTAGAAGTAAAAGCACATGTAAATATACAATAATAATTAAAATATATATATAATTATAGTAAATGAAATTAACGTAAAAATTATTGACATAAATTAATCAATGATTATACAAATATTTATCATTTTAATCATTTATGTCACCCAACTACCTCTACTAAAGTAAATTACAATGTCTATTAAAACATTATATGGTTCAATCTTTCAAAAAATCTTCAACATCAGTATCCAATTCCATTCCATCAACAATGTCATTATCGATCCCCAATGGATTTTCAAATTATATTATTTGAAATTCAAAATATTAAAAAAACATATTTTAATTTTTTAATATCTTGAACAAATGCATTTTTACCCCTCATATGAAAATGTTCTAATTCACTATTCAAAAAAGTTATACAAAATAAATATTTTTTATATAACATGTAATAAAGTGACATTAAAATCATAAAAATTTACAATTGTATGTAGTAATTAAGAGAAAAAAAAATGTTTTAGAGATCCTAATCATGATCAATAGTATGAAAAAAATATTTTTTGCAAGGTACAAAAAGTAATTCTTCCTACTAAATTTTTATGGAGATTGGCATAGTTAATGGTATTCTTGAGCATATTCGTAATACTTTAATAAAATTTATATAAATACAGCAAATTTTTTTTTTCTTTTTTCTTTCTAATTCATGAAATATATAATTTGATTATATAATTACAATAATCTAAAATATTTTCTGATCCCACCTGTTATTTGTGAAAACTAAAAATAACTTCCATTAAAATTAGATTGGGCTGTAATGATGCATAATTCACAAGGCCTACAATTATAAAAATAAATCATTTACATTTGGAATACTCAACATCAAGTACTAACATTCAAATCAATCTCAATAGTTTATTTCTCTCAAAACCTTCACATGTCTCCTCCGTTATCATTTGAAAGATATCCAATAATGTAAAATAGTGCATACATTCAGATCGGAAAAAACAAAAGATATATTCCATGTAGCTAATTATCTTTCTTGACTAATATACCTTTTTATTGTACTCGTACTCCTTTAATCTATACTCTTCATTTATTTATATACATATTTTGAAAGCATTTTATTATTTCACTTTCTTTTTCTTATTATGGTTAAAATAAGGAATTTTTTTTTTTTTTTTAATCACCATATAAACAATGGAGAAAAGTATTTTACAAATACAATCCAATGAAACTCCTCTACCAATGTAAAATAAACAAGACTAAACTATAAACTGAAAGACATTGGCATAGATGTTATATAAAACTTTAGTCTATCCTAAACAACCAAATCCTCACAAGAGTTCAATGGAATGACTGAAGAAAAAAAAAAAAAAAGAAGATAGATAGATAAACCTAAGACCGTCCAACATGATTTTCCTTTCTAGATTTGAGGATCATATTAAGTGGATTTGATCCCTTATGTCCCTTCCCTTTCTTCTTAATGCTAACAATCATCTGATCCCCACCTCATCCACTTCAGTGAAGATAGGAACGGCTACTTCTAAGCCGCTAGCTGATTGAATATTCTTTAATGGATCTTAAGCCACAACCTCTTCTCTGGTCTCAAATGATTCTAACACAATATGTCACTTTATTTATTTCTATAATTATTTTGATTCTGCCTAGTTGGTGTAATAGCTAATTTTATCCTTCTTAATTGTATTTTTTTTTAAAAATATATAATTACTTTAGAATTTTTATTTTTATTTTTTAAATTCAAATTTACACATGAATTGAAAAAGGTAGTCGCACATTAAGTTTTTTTAATTTAAAATATAGATATAAAATTTATCCATTCATTCTCCCTTCATTTTGAAATCTACAAAACATGCATATAAACATTTTACAACTTTTTTATGCATATAATCGATTATGAATATGATCAATAAAATTTATTTCACTACATTACAAATCTAAGATAGTCGAAAGTAAGCAACACAATATTGTGTGTGGAACACGACCATAAACTAATCTTGACATATCAAACATATGCACAACAATCGAAATTAGGACCAAATCAAGCAAAGCTATACGCTGATCTTTTCTTATTCTCAACTTAGAAGAATATTTAATTGATAATACTAAGGTTCCATATAGAATAGTTTTGGGCCATTTTATTAAAGTGGTTGACTCCATCCATAATTATTGGAAGCTTAATACTAAATCCAAATATTTTTTTATGAAAATTATCACTAGACATTCGTTCTCAAAATTAATATTTTTTTTATAAAAAAGAGGTCAGCTAAAAGTTTTAAATGTCGAAAATATAATAATAAATAAGACAATAAAAAAATAAATTGCAGATATTTTAATTTTTTTATTTACATTCTAATAACCTAACTACACAGCATATTTTTGGCAAAAAAAAATGAAGTTCTACTAGATTATGAAGCCGCCCCCAATCTCAGTCTGTAGAGAAGAAATTTGAGCTGCAGATAACTGCAAGGAAATTGTAATAAAGTTTTGAATAAAGTTTTTATCGTATAAAGTTAGAAATTGAGGTGTCGAACTCTACATTATAAATGTCAAAATTTCCTATTGAGAAAAAAGGGGGAGGTTAGAAGTCACCATAATAAATTATGGTAATTAACAACATCGTCACTCTTCCTCAAATTTCAATCTTTACAGGTAATAATAATGCATTTTGGTCTGTTAACATGAAAACATTGTTTTATTCATAGAATGTATGTGACCTATTGAAAAATGGATTCATAAGGCTTCCAGATTAGGTAGCTTATTAGGATTTGACATAGGTTATAAAAGAAAAACTTATAAAAAACGAGGAGGATGTAAAAGCCATATTTTTTATTCTAAAAAATATATACGAGTCCATTTTACGTAGGGTTTTATCATTACTTATCCTCAAGGGGCATGAACTATTGTGTAAATAGCTTATCAAGGAACTACCATGGTAAAATTAGGTAAATTATAGTATCTATAAGATGTTTTGAGAATATGCAGATGAAAAATTTAGATTCCATAAATCAGTTGGTGAGTCATGTTATGAATTTTGTTAATCAAATTAGATCACATAGAGAATAAATAACTTGTCAAAAGGTTGTATAAAATATTCTTAGAAGCTTACTTTGTAAAAATGTTTGATGTTATTTCTATTGCTATTGAAAAATATAAAGATCTCACGCAAGTATATGTAAATGATTTGATGGGGTCTTTATTATCTCACAAGTTTAGAATAAACATGAATAATAATTCCTCTTTGGAGAATGATTTTAAATCATAAGTTTCATTTTCATTAAATAGAGGAAAAGAAAGGTCAATCTTTAGAGGTAGATGCAGAAATAAGAGTTACAAAGGCCGAAGGAGTAGGCAAGATCAAGGTGAAATGACAAATAATAAATTCAACACTCACATCTCTAAAGCATGCAATCAATTTACACAACAATGTCATAGGAATGATAAATCCAATGTTCAGTGTTATTTATAAAACAAGTTTGGTGATTATGCATGATTTTTGAAATAATCAAGGAGATGCGAGTAAACAAAATGCAAACTTCTTTTATGTATCTAAAATTAATTATGGCTCTTTATTCATTACATGCCATGTTTCTAAAGAGAGATCTAATAATATTTTGTTCTTAGACAATGCATGCAATAATCATACAATAGGAAAATGATATTTGTTTACAAGCTTATACATTTTAGTGTCGTTAAAATTCAAGTTAGGCAATGATAATAAAGTATCAGTGACTGTTAAATGTGTGATTAATATTTTTAATAAAAAATGTGAAAGAAAATATATTCCAAATGTTTATTTTATTTTAAGATATAAGCACAATATTTGTGTTAGGATAGAAGCAAAATATCATGAGTATTGGGTGACTTATGAATAAGGGTTAGAATGTACATTTTACATATAATGTGTGAAATATACTAGACATATTTTCAAGTGATAGGTTGGTTTCAAAGGTTGAGATGCCTAAGAACAAAATGTTCCCATTTTGAATCAAGTATGAAAATTCAATCGAAAAAGAGCTTGAGCTAGATTAAACGAAATCCTATTTAGATCATACATGGTTATGACATCTAAGGTATGGACATATTCATTTTACAAGTTTGATTTTATTTTAAAAAAAGTAGATAGTGAGAGAATTATGGCCAACATAGTATCCAATCAGATAATGTGAGAGTTATGTTTTTGCAAAACAACACAAAATTAATTTTCCAATAGCAGTGTCTTACTGAGAAAATTCACCATTATAGCTTTTTCACACTGATATATGTGGACCTATGTAGACTCAAAAATTAGGAGGAATATTATATTTATTAACTTTTATTGATATTTTCACAAGGAAAACTTTGATATATTTTCTCAAATAGAAACTTGAATCCTTCATAATATTCAAGGATTTCAAAGCAATGGTTAAAAAACATAGTGGTCTATACATCAAGGTATTTGGGTTAGATATAGGTGATGAATACATTTAAAATGATTTTATATATTTTTGCAGGTATCAGTGATTTAATAGGTACTTTACTACAAGATACACACCAAAGCAAAATGGTGTTGTAGAGATAAAAATTAAAATAATCATAAATATGACTAGGATCATGTTGAATGCCGAACACTTATCTAATGAATAGTAAGTTTAAGTAGTAGCATGTGATGTACATATGCTAAAAAAAATCCTATAAAGAATGTCAATGACAGAATACCACCAAAAGCATGGAGTGGTAGGAAGCATAGTGTATCTCACTTAAAAAAAATTGTATACATATAGAAAATGCAAATATGCCAAAATAATTAAAAATAAAATTGAATGATATAGGTGAACAATATATATCTATTTATTATATTGAGTAGTCCATATCTTAAAAATTTTATAATCCCATTACCAAGAAGGTGATCATAAGTAGATATGTTAGATTCAAGGAAAGTGGATCTTGGGATGGAAGTAGTAATAGATCAATTACAAAAACTATACCTCAAAAAGAAGAAGAATAAATAGAATAAGGTGTGCAAGGTGGTTAGCCAAGTTCACAAAAAATAGGAAATCCAGAAAGAAATCTACAAGGAGGTAATTTATGAGAGATACGAACACCAATTAATTTTATATAAGGTTAATCATCATTTGGTGCAATTCATATTACTCCCAATTCACAAGAAAGTAATGAATCACACAATACACTTTCCTCATTAATATGAATGTATAAAGGTATGAAAATAAGAAGTTTGAAAGAGATTTATGATCAAGGAGAAGAGAATGTAGATTTATGTTCAAATTTTTATTTATTCTCTCAAGATCCTATATATTTTGAAGAAGAAGAAAAGGAAGTTCATTAAATCAAGGCTATGTATGAAGAGAAATATTCTATTAAAATAAATGAAATTTGAGAACTGGTAGATCTACTTGAAGGTAAGGGTAACATAGTAGTCAAATGGGTCTATAAGACCAAGTTTAATGCATAAGGTGAAGTTGACAATTAAGAAATCAAGGTTAGTAGCAAAAGGTTTTGTAAAATAACATCGAGTTGATTTCAATGAGACATTTGCACTTGTTAGAAGTATTGATGGAATCATATTAGTTTTAGTAATAACAACATAAAATAATTGGAAAGTTTACCAAATGGATGTCAAATCAACATTTTTGAATGGTCTTCTACTGGAAGAAGTGCATGTGAAACAACCAATAGGTTATAAACTACATGAAATTTAATACAAGGTTTATATATTAAATAAATATATTTATGGGCTTAAACAAGCACCAAAAAAGTGGTATATTCATATGAATTGATACTAGATTAGTAATAATTTCATTAAAAGAAGTAGTGAGCCTACATTGCATACAAGGAAAAAAATGTAAAGTTAGAATTTGATTGTATGTTTATATCTTTATGCCTTAATCTTTACTAAAAATAGATTATAGACATGTTTAAATTAGCTTCAAAGGATAAATTTAAAATAACTTATTTAATATTGATGATATACTTCCTAGAAATTGAACTTGTTGAATTAGATAATAATATTTTTATTTATCAACCTATGTATGATAAGGATGTGATAAAGATATTCAATATTGTAGAAACTATTTAAGGATTATATGGTTCCTCACTATTTTAGACTTTAAAAATTTATAACTTGGATGTTCCTCTCAGTTCTAGACATTTCCTATCTTTATGTCTTATATCTACTCTATCTTATGCCCCTTGGCCTATCTCTATTATGAATAGTCTTATGTTGATGAGATACACCTTGTATCTTGACCATAATTCTTAAAACATGCTTATCTTACACCTTTTAAAGTTATGGGTCTTTACCTACTTTCCTACTCTTTAGACACTAACATCTAGGAAAGACACATGTCGACAGCAGTGTCTTGACACAATATAAGTGTCCAGTGCCCTAAAATAATCTAATTCTAAAATAAAATTTATCATAATGGTCATCTTAAGTATAATAGTTTAGGTAATTTCTCCAAAGGGATTGATATAAATATAATATCAACCCCCATTCATTCCTCATCTATCATTCAAAAAAAGATCATTTAAAGAGCATTCAGTTGATCAAGGCTTCCCTATTTATTCCTATTTCCATACTCATCATAGAGACTACACATATACATGTCTAAATTATTTTAGGAGTAGACCAAGAGCTTGATTTACCAAGTTACAAGCTAGGTCATTATTGTACTTGAATTGAACATATTTTGTAATTCACATAAAAGACAATACATAAGGAATAACTACATCATTCTAAGTCCCTCTTTAAAATATTATGTTTGAAGGCAACACTCATTGATAGAGAGGCCTTTAGGGTCAAATCAGCATTGTGTTCCCACTAATCCATTTTTATCCATGCTTAGTATGAAGATGAAGAACTATTATTTTGAAAATTCATGATTAGTGATAGTCCATGACTTAGATCTTCATACATCAAAGTGAAGGTAAAGTCAAACCTTAAAACGTATAGGTGGGTGTATCACTTTTTAATAACTATTCCATACAAGACACTTGCATTAATGTTATATAATAGTGTTAATGCAACTATCCCAAGTTGATGTTAGTTTTAGTTGTTCCAAAAATATCAAATCTAGAATATGATGATTTTTCCATAGTCATATGTTTGAGTCTACTTTCTACATGTTATAGATTTAGAACTTAATTAACATTAGAACAAATTGAGTACATGCCTTTTTTTTATTTCTATACTTAACATAATTGTACTATTATTTTTAGCCTATCTTAATTAATAAATTTAATATATGTTTATATTTTAGTTTATCACCTAATTAACATGATGTAAATATGAACATCACCCTTGTTCATTGTCATTTATATATTATTAACTCTATCTATTAAATAATTATTACTACATCCAATTTAAGGTTAAATATTTGATGACCCTGATCCGCTTGAATGCAAAAACAAGTATGATCTAGGGCTTCCAAGGCTACCAATGCTTTACATTGTTATTATTTATTTTTAGATTTAAATATTTACCTTAAGGTTTTACCCTCCATTGTTCATAAGGGATTAATGTGCTTATGCTTGAAAGTGTATTATCCCTTCATTGGTATATTTTATCCTTCAAATGGGTTCATTTCAAAATTTCTCAAAGCTAATTCTTACTCAGGTTGGTATAATAAAAACCCTCTTTTTGTCACTATATTGTGTGGATGTTATAAATTTATAATTTTAATATTTTTAGTAAATTTAGATATATAAGAAGTATGTGTAATTTTATTTCCACATTTTTTGGGTTTGTCTCACTTTCTAGATTTCATGAAAAACATCTCTCTGATTTTCAAAAAACATAGCCAACAATCTAAAACTATGACATCTTTATTGTATCATGATTGATTTTTCCCTAGAGTTTGTGTGCTTTTCTTATATTATTCTAATATCAATTTTTGTAAAATTTAAAATGGATACAAATGAGCCTTTTCCTCCTCCTAACCCTAATGAGGGTGATAGCTGCCATCCCTCTAACCAACTCTAGGCTATCACTTATCGAAGTGGTAATGTGGGCCATCCTATAGTTTAAAATTAAGGCAATCAACATGAAATACCTAGAGTTTGTCCTTGTGAAACCCTAAAAGATCAAATTACTAGTATGATCAAGTTACAACATGATTTATAAAATCAAAATCAATCGCTAAATTTAAAAATTACATAATTAAAAAATTAGGTTTCATATATAAAGAATCCAAAGTATGTTACTGTGAACCATGCTTTTTCATCTTCTCATACCAATTATGAGCATAATACAAATTAATATTTGAATCCAAAACTAAATTAATCTAATGATAATAATTCTACATGTGAAAAAAACATACTAATAGGTCAAGTGAGATTCTAAAGGAGATGCTTAGAAATAATTCGATCAATCTAGCTCTTTTATATCCTTAAGAAAATCAAGATATTATTGTGGATATCTAAGAATACATGGTCACTATATTGATTGATTTTTTCATTATAAAGAAAGATACAAATGATAAATTATTTCAAAGTAAATGTGCCAAGTAAACAAAAATAGGTACCAAAAGATCCTCCAAAACAAAAGGAAAAACTTTCACCAAATCCACATCAAGATTAAAATGATATATCATTAAAGGTGGATGAACCTTCACATGATATGAAATATTCCAATGTTCCAAATTATCCAATGACATACCAAATAATGATCTAAAGCATGAAATTTTTCAAGAACAATCCCAAATGGTAATGTTATAGAATGATCAAAATCCATCTTTTTAAAATGATCAAGAGAATATGTACAATATTTTTTCCATTTTATATCCCACAAATTGAGACATAATGAAATCAAACAAGAAAATTCATTGCTCCTATGGTGTAGTTTGTTTGTCATACAAAGATACTTTAAAAGACAAATTATTTGTTCAGAAGCCATATTTATTCAATAAAAACTAACGGTATTCAATTTACCATTTAATATTGTCTAAATATATGATCTTAATGATAATATAATTTGATGTGATACTTCTAGGACTTGATGTGATCACATTATTCTATACACTTCAATGATATATATCCCCAAACATGTTCCTTCTATATGTTGCATGGTTTCATTAATCTATTAGACAATTATCTTATCTTTTTGAGGTGATCTAACTAATAATTTATATTCATGCCTCACATCAAAGATGGGGAATATCAGTGGGGGCATGTCATAGATACATGTTCTTCACATTTGACACAATATCAAATTTAGTGGAGAGTTGCTTCTAACCCTAGGTTATAAGTATGATTTGGTTGCATGGTTAAGCTAATCTCAACTGTCAAGTACCAAATCACATTTTATCCAAGGTTGGGTGTATGTGTCTTCCAATACTATCACTATATTTATCTCCTTAGATATATGCACTTTTCATATTTATATATAATTTTCCCAATCTGAGTTTCAGAGCCTTATATTGATATATTTTTCAAATCAATTTTCCATCAACGGGGTTGGCGGGGGGGGGGGGGGGGGGGGTGGGGTGGTTTCAGGGAATATCATTTGGGGCATGTCATAGAGCCATGTTATTCACATTTCACAAAATTTCAGATTTAGTGGAGGCATGGTTCCAACCCTAGGCTATAAGTATAATTGGGTTTCACGATTAAGCTAATCTCAATTATCAAGTTCTAAATCACATTTTGTATATGTTTAGATGTATGTGTCTTCCAATATCTATCTCTATCTTTATCTCCTTAGATATATTCACATTCCATATATATATATATATATATATATATATATATATATATATCCCAATATTACTTTTGGAACCTTATAATAATTCATTTTAAAAATAAATTTGACATTAAAGGAGGGGAATATTAGTGGGGCCATGTCATTGAGACTTGTTCTTCACATTTGACACAATTTCAGATTTAGTGGAGGCATGCTTCCAAACCTAGGTTCTAAGTATGATTTTTTTGCATGGTTACGCTAATCTTAACTGTCATGTGCCAAATAACATTTTATCTAAGGTTGGGTGTATGTTTCCTCCAATACCTATCTCTATCTTTACCTGCTTAGATATATTCACTTTCCATATTTATATATATTTGTCCCAATATTATTTTTAGAGCCTTAAAATGATACATCTTTAATCCTAAACCTTTCTCTTTCAATTTTAATATTTTCAAGTAATTTCAATTCTAAATTATATGTAATGATTATGTATTGTAACATGCTCTTGGTTTCATGTTAGTCACCAATAAATCACTCAATATGGACTTGTTAGTGCCTAAAATAGCACTAAGCAATTTGTGCCCTTATTAAGACATTAATTCTTGATTTGTCTAAGCGTTACCCCAAACTGCATGAGTGTTCACTTGAGTTAACATAAAGCCCACTCTCATGTTCATATTATGTAAATCATGTGATATATCCATTCAACTAATTCTTAATGTCTTTATGTTTTAATAATTTTGTAGGGTGTGTGGTAAAGTTATCCACTAGCTTCTTTCCATTGAAATAACTCCTTTGTCCCTTATCACAAGTAGGGAAGCAATAGTTATTATCTCAAAAATATAGATGGATCTCTGTATAGGAAGGATCCTAGATTTATATATGATTGTTATATTGTATGACCTTATTAGTATACTTCATAACTAGTTTGGACTTTTGTGTTATTCTATCATAGAATGTATTGTGGTTTTGTTAGAGAGGCATAAAAAACATATATGGGATGATTTTTTTTAAAACAATGGTTAAAAAAAAATCTATTGATAATCAGTGTGAGTCTAGTTAGGGTGTCCAACATAAGATGTTAATTGTGCTAGAGGATCCCTTATATTCGATCACGAGCCAATTTATCCTAAAATTTATGCAGTAAGGTAGACCAAAAATAATGGTTTCCAAGAGTGCTCCCTATTCTACTTCAAACACTGATGATCATGTAAAAGAATATAATGAAGGACAAATAAAATTAGTCATAAAAAAGGATGTGCATGATAGCGGTGATCACAAGGATAAATTTAACCATCTTACATATAAAGGTGTAGGTGAAATTGTAAGACAAGATATTTATAAGTTATCTAAATTTAGTAGGCATCCAAGGTTACAAGGAAATCTTGTAACAAACACTTAGGGCTATAAGCATGGGATGGTTAAAAATAATAGTACCCTGAGCCATCAAATGTGTGTCATTTTAGAGAAAGTAATGCAACTCAAACGAAAGGTTTTAGGACATGTTTTTCCCCCATTCATTCAACTGTCTGTCAAAGAAAACTAAGAAGAGTATTTCTCTCTCTCATTTAAGTATTCTACATAGCAAGGAAATGAAAAGGTATCCATGCATCAAAGAAAAAGGAAGCATATTTTCTATTTAAAGTCAAACTAGATTCGAACCAGTCTTTATGAGGTACTAAAAAAATTATTTGAGAGGAATTGGAGGAAGAAATTGTATGTTGTAAGAGGGAAAAAAGGGCATGTGTTCAAATCCAATCATTTACAATTTTTTTAGTTCTAATAATGATGCATCAAGTGAAAATGATCACTCTACTAAAGTATTTCATAGACAAAATGATACTTTCTCAATCATAAAAACATCAAAATTCATGTGATTGATATTTTTCATTCAAAGAAAAGGGATATAGACTTGAATATGCTTATACAATGGGAAACATGGTTCTAAAGAAGACTTGTTTGCATATTCTTGAGATGCAGAGGTTTGGAAATTTGTAGAGAAGACAAATTGATTCAAAGAAGGCAGTATACAAATGTAGCCAAAGTTGAAGATAATAGAACATTTCAAGAATGAAATTAAATGTAGTGAATGGCATCTAAAGGCATTTTACCATTCTATGTTTCATGATAGCTTTAGCAAACCAATTGTATAACAATCTAAAAACATATATGATTCTCATAAAACTAAAACACAATTTCCAAGACACCTATTTCATGTGAATTAGTGATCTGGCATATATCAATCACAATATGTTGTTTCAAATGTTCTGTCCATGTTGATTCAATCTAATACAAGAAATTTTGAGTTTGGTCTAGATGATATGAATTACCAAACTATTGAAAAAGGACCTCTATATGCCAATAGAAAAGGATGTTGGTAAAAACTCATTGAATAAGAACATCATGCAACTCACACTTTCTCAAAATACAACTTGTAAATTGCTCATCAATTTTTGGATCCTGTAGAAGCCCAACAAAGGACGTCAGCATGGAGGAGTGACATAATGGAATAAGCATTTGAAAATATGATCTCATGCTCTAAGAGACCTACCATGTGGAAAGGGTCAAATGAATAAAACAAATTTAAAAGTTTTAATAAAATTTTAATGTATGGGTCAATGGAAAACACTCACTAGAAATATCATAGCTAAATGCATATTTGCAAAATTACAAACTATAAATGCATCTTGGTTTCCCAAATCCATAACACAAAGTGAAAAGTAAATGTAAGAATTTTTAAATGGATAAATTCATGTATAAATTGTAGCATTTAAAATTACACATTAAAAAATGCATCCAAGTCTCCCACACCCACAACACATCACGTAGAATTAGACAGTGGAGAATTGAAACAAAGATGCAATTTATAAGTTCACCAACTTGAAAAATGCATGAAGACTTCCACATCCTAATGGAAAAGGTGATAATGGAGATTAAAAGTCAAGGAGCAATTTTCAATGTGAAAATTGCATGATAAACCCCTAGACCAGCTACTCAAGGTCAAAAAATAGATGGTAAATTTTTTCAAAAGGAAAGCAAATTTACAAGTTATAAAGTGTTGCTAAAGTTCCCAAGCCCATGGATTTGAAAAGACATATTCAATAATTCAAATGCCAAATTGGCATAAGGACAATCACTCCAACTGTTGCATATGAACAACACCAGATGCAATATTGATAACCCATGCAAAGATGTGTAATAAGGAACTATATAAATATTAAATTGGGCATACAACATATTATAGGACTGAGTGTTCCTGATACATAGTGTGTGGGAGAGAATGATCTCCTGATTTTAGGACCTACGGTGCTAGGGCATATAGTTGCAAAAAAATGGATGAAGGAAATCACATCTTGCAGAATTATTGGGCAAAGAACATCAACAAATCACCATAATGAGTTTCAAAATATTGGAATAAAAACATGTTTTAAAGGATCACAAAGATCAAACCATTTTCCTGTTGTTATTTTCTATTCTCCTCCATTTGGAAGTGGTGATTATCCAGATCATGTTAGGGAAGTTACATTGAAATGGAATTGGGAAGTTTCACTCTTCTTTACATCAAGTAGTGTTGTTTATACTTGCAATGATAATGCATTATTTATTGAGGATTCCCCTATAGTTCCAATTGGAAGTATTTCTCGAATAGATGTTATTTTGAAATTAAAAAACAAAGTGTTTAAAAGTGGTGGTAGTGTTGTATGACTAGCCAAGCTTTACATTTGACAGAGGTATCCATTTGTATTACCTAGAAAAGGGAAATATTAAAACACATCCTTACCATATTATTTATTTTATTTACTATTATAATGAAGCATCCTTTTGCATATCTATATTAAAAATTAAGTGTAAATAATGAGTATTTATGGGTTGTGATAATCATCCTCTATCCAGGCAGCACTTAATGTAATATGTAAAGAAAAATGGCAAGTTTAAACTAGAACTTCATGTTTTTACAGATGTTGATTATAATTTTAGGAAAAAAATATATAACACAAAAACATATACTAATACTGGTTGTGAACCGAAGTACCCAAGATTTGTCCAATTTCTTTACTTATCAAAGTAGGTGTATTCTTTAATTTGTTCATCCTTTAATGAAGTGCAACATATGCAAAACTTTATTGCTAACCACTCATTATTAAATGATACATCTTAGGGTTTCATACCATATGTCTACACTTTTTTGAGAAAGACTAATAGAGGTTTTCAATGTGTTCCATCATTCATTTTTAGTAAAGCATGCATGATTATGAGCTCGACTATGTTACTTGATGTTCTTATGGATGCAAAATGATTAGTCAACCTCTAGGATAGCATTGGAAGTTTCTCTCAAGGGCCAATAAGTGCAAGCATTTCCATTCAAATTAAATTAAGTTGAATGGATAACTAGCTGGAGTTCCCAAGTGACAAAATAACATACAAAAAGCAAGTATTAAAAATGCAAATCGTAACATGCAATCCAACTTCCCAATCCTATCAACCAACTCAACAAAGAAAAAGACAACTCAAATGGATATCGGCAGGGAGATTTTAGGGAGTGATGCAATTTTTCATTTTTGGAAATGTACAAATTTTAAATTGTACTCAGACCTACAAAACCCACTAGTGAATTTTGATCAAACATGAGGTTCCAATTCAAAGTGGAACTTTCAAGGCCAATTATAATTTTGCATTATTGTAAATTACAAATTGCATTTGAAGTTCCCGATCCTGTGAGGGAACTTTTTGTTGTAAAATATGAGACTTGATTAAATCATGAAAACCCAAATATAGAGAAGTAAATAAAACACATAAATACTATAATGTTTTTCATGTATTTGATACAATACAAATTGGCCATTACATAGCCAACAAGATAACACAACCACTTCATATTAAATAGGAAGGACTTACCCAATAATACATATGGGTAAAAAAAAAACCTTACGGTAATACATTTATCAATAATACAAACAAAATAATATGACTATAATAGGTTTAAAATATTTAAACCTATATAGTAAATAATTGATAATGTTATTAAATCTTAACATTCAACTCCTTAACATTTTTAATTCCTAGCACCCCCTTATTTCAAACATGGTAAAAAGGTTTCAAACTCTCCATGAAGCCTACTCCCTTTTGAGGTGGCATTGCAACTTTATGGATTCATGGTCTTGGTAACACCTTGGTTTTACCTTGCAAGATTACCATAAGCCTAGAAGTGATAGGAGTACATCTCTCTGCTAACACCTTCGATGGTTTCTTGGATTACCAAAAACTCATATGGTTTTATGATATAGGTTGATCACAAACTTGGAGGTGGTAGGAGGTCTTAGTTATTTTATACACTTTAGTTGTTTCTCATATTTACACAGACCCTTTTCAAAGAACCAAGTTCTACGTTAGTGCTTTTTGTCCCCAAAATGTTCTTCATTAGGAGGTACCAAACTGGAAAATAATTCTTATTATTTTTATTGAAAACTACACTCTTGTAGCCTCTATACATGATCATTACCACTCAATCTCTCATAGAATAGATATTTATGACTACCACTGATGATCATCCTCGACATATTTGATTTGACATAGAGAAAACCACTATAAAATAAATAAAAACACACCATGCTAAAAATAATACACCATATAAAATGTCACCATAGCAATGATGAAACCATAACATAGGCAACTCACAATAGGATGCCAATTGTCCTCCAACCTCTGTGTATCCTCTAGCCTTTAGTAGATGGAGCTATTAACTCATTTGATATGTCAAAGTAACTTAGGTGAAATTTTTAAGGAAAAATCCTCCTCATTGTTTGAACGCCATGTATAAGTGAAAATGCATCGATAGAATAAATACTTATAAATTTTACAATTTTTGACATTCGACCCAAAAAGACATTGACTCTATACTTTGACACAAAAACAAGACTCTTGACAAAATGACTCAACTATCATTTTTTTTGAAATTTTAATATGACTCTATTAATAATTTTATAATAATATTTATAGACATTAACAAATAGTAACTTCAAATTTATTTGATCATATCTCCCATAACATACAATGCTTATTTTCATTGACCAAATAAATACACTCCTACTATTAAAATGATGACTCAAAGATTTAATGTAGTGAATCACTAAAATTTTAAAAACAAGTAAACCTTATTAAAATACCAAATATGAAATTAACAATATCTCTTCAAATTTAATAATTGATCATGTTTACCATAGTCACTTGTTTCCCACCTCTGATCACCTTCAATAACACCCATGCACATGTGTGAACCACCAACAAATAACCACCTAGTTGGTATACTATCCCATTCAGCCTCACCAGATGTAATGGCACCTTGACCAAAATAGAAGAAACAATTGATTTGAAAATCATGACAACCAGCTCCTCATATTTTTCTACCTTCTAAGTCTTATTGCCAATGGTATTTATAAATCCTTCTTAATCTATGGCCATGTCATTCTCTATTGATTTTATGTTCCCTAAATCGCTGAGCTACATAAGAAATAATACTTGCCATGTGGCCCTATCATAATCCACAATGACACTATATTTTTGATCGAATATGTCTACAATTATGACCATGATTTTGTTCTAGGGATGGTCGATCTCAAACCCTAGTGTGTCCTTAAAAAAATTATTTGATGGATTCGTAGAAAAAGTAATCCATGGGCATATTAATTATAAGTGGGATAAATAGTTGTAGCATGAAACCAAATGGATACTGAGCATGAGAGTTGTGCTAATATAAAATATTTCATATAATATTCAACCATGAATAAGAATGGATCTACCCCATACAAGCTCAAAATTCTATATGACGCTATGATGCCAGAATGTTGGGAAATTTGAGAGTTGATTAAATCATGAAAACTTAATATAGATAAATAAATAAATAAAACACAAAAATAATATTATGTTTTTCATGTGTTTAATACAATATAAATTGGCTATTATATAGCCAACAAGATAGCACAACCACTTTATAGAAAAGAGGAAGAACTTACCTAATAATACATATGGGTAAAACAAACCTTAAGGGAATATAGTTCCTATTAATACAAACAAACTAATATGTTTATAATATGTTTAAAATATTTAAATATATATAATAAATAATTAATAATGTTACTAAATCCTAAAACTTCTATAGGGAATTATAACTACAATTTACAAGTTACAAATTTGCAAATTGAAAATGTGATCTTGAGCTCTAGATTCCCCCCATACAAAGGAAGTACAAAATTGTAAATGGGACCCAAAGTTCCCCATAAGGATAAAAAGTGAAAAATAATTCACTTATTAATTAAAATGTTTGGTGGAAACCCTAAAAAGCTAAAATGGAAAAAGGTAAAGTGTGAAAAATCATGTTAAAGAGAAAATAAAAAAGGTAAAAAAATAACTAAGTCTTGAATTTTCCATTGTTTTGCTTGTGTCGAATACCTTCATGGAGGAGAAATATTGTAGGGTTTGCAAGGATACGGTGGACCATTCCAATGAGATTTATTAAAAATCCATGGATTTGGAGTATTCTAATGCCATCATTATAAGACAAAGGTTGTTCTTTGGCATGCACAAGGACAAGGGTAGTTGTCTAGAAGATTTCATCTATACAAATGAGTGGTCAAAGCAAAGTTGGGTAGTTATACTAGAAGATAATGAGTTTGTTTAGATCCCAAATAAATATTTTCCTTCAATATTAGGTAAAATGGATTTCCATCCAGAATATCAAGGGGTTTCTTCAAATCTTCATCATTACAACGAGAGGCAGTTACAAGATTCATTTTCATTACAAAGGCATGAAGATTCCAGGTGTGACAAAGAACATATTCTAACTCTAACATCTTAGTGGAAGTTTGAGATCTGATTGAAAGTTTTCAATATTATAAATTGAAACACATATTATAGTAGCAAATAGGGTGAGAAATTGTATAAACGGAGGGATTGTCCTCTTTTGTAAGGTCTTTATTGGTTGTTTTTCTCTATAGGTCATAGGCTCATAAAAATAATTGGGATCATAGTTGTGTGTGAATTTTTTTACCCTTACTAAGGTGGTTACAATTGTATAATAATTAGAAAAATCTGAGAGTATTATATATGTTTCCCCTATCATAAGAGGAAACTCACCTTGGTTTTCCCCTTGGTAGCAATATGAAATAATGAAGTATGTGAGATTTATTTTCAAGATAATGGAAAATAGCTATGATTTTCACTCCTTATTAATGAAATGTAATAATATGTTTTATATTCTCCATAGATTGGCTATCTGGTTTAATGTTTATGAATGGTTGTCATCTTGGGCATAGATCTAGGTTATAAACCTCTTTGTACATTGTGATTTGGAAATGTGTTGTTGATAACCTCTTAAGGACACTTTCGGTTTAGGATTTGATAGGAGAAATAATTTTAAATTGTAATTGTATTGTACATTGTAGGGTTTCAAGAATCATCTTAATATTTTCTTGTCTTAGAAATAATGGATGTAAATTATTCTTATTATTTTCCTAAGCTTGTCTTTTAGTTTTTTGCATATTTGTAAATGAATGATGTCATGTATGTTGAAGGAGATAATGTTTTTTGGAAACCCACACCACCACACCACTATTTTAATATGCCTAACTCATCCTACCTTGTAAATAATACACCATGTTGCATATTCTGATTATTGGTTACCTTTAGATGCATAAGTGTTATAAATCTAAAATATAGTTGTGTTTTATGCTTTGATTCCCTGCATTTTAGTCTATCATTTGTCCCTCTATTGTTGAAATTTTATTTAGAAATGAAGGTTGAAATCAATTTTACATTTGTCTTCAATAACTTGTGTCTATCATTTTGTATTTATATATTTCATGTGAAAACCCTTCCTAGGTGGAGTGAGAAAACTTGGTTACACCCTAGTTAGATTTGTGTTTATTTATGTGCCAATAATCCACATGGAGATTGAATTGTAGTATCCCTCCATGTGATAAATCTTACCCTTAGGTCCTCTCACCTTGGTTCAAACACAGCCAAAAATAGTAGGGAGATAATCATAAAATGTATTGGTGTCTTCTGGTCATTGTCTGGATTGATTCAATCCTGATGTTAAATCCTTCACTAGTTATAATGACATATTTACAAGGTTTTCATCTTCATTTTCCATTTTCTCAAAGTGTGCAAGGTTGAGTGTAAGAGGTGTAAAAATAGGAACCAACACTCAATTGGCATCATTTTTGGGGACAATCCTAATCACCTGTGTTATTGGGGACACTTCTATAGGGTTGTATAAATTTAGGTTATCAAGTTCTCTACCTTGGAATATTATATGCATTAACCTCAGTTGCATATTTTTAGAAATGTTTATCCATATTATCTCATATGATTGAAAGTTAAGGTTATTTGAGTGTACTTGACTACCTACGGCCATCAACTACACTACACTCTATTAGGGATATTTCTAGAAACTTGAAATATTTGGTGAATTGACATCTACTAATTTGTCACAAAGACCTGTAAATTTGTCATGTTTTGAGGAGGTTTCCCTTTTTTGAACATGAATCTAAAATTTTAAGTGTCTTTGCTTTCATATCTCATCACTAATATCAACAAGTTATGATATCAATAAGTATCAATATATATTTCTAAACTGTTATATTATAGAAGTTTGCTTCTAGTGTTAATTCCAAAATATCATCTGATTTCAAAGAAAGATCAATGCCTGTTTTGAATATATTCATATTTGAGTGTTATTTTGTATTAAAATATGGAAGGACTGAGATCATCCTTCACAGGTGACTATTAAATCAGCTTATCAAACCCTTAAGTGTTCATCAAAGAATATGAAGGCAAGTTAGGAGACCAATTTAATGACAAAGCTCAATAACAAAGGAGTATTTAGACTACCAAGACTCAAGTACACCTATGATTTTGTTTCTTTAACTTCCTATTATTAAAGATTATCATAGTTATCTAAATAATTTAGAATCATATAGTCTTATGTACTACACAATACCTTCTCAGCTAGTTCAATCTCCTCCAATGTTTGATCCCTCAAGTTAACTTCAATTCCACCTCACAGCCTTCTACCATTTGATCTTGAACCCATCATTAAACTAATCATGTGGCAGAGGGATCAAGATGAGAATGAATGTCTCACATTATAGATTCTAAAATTTAGACCAATTAATTTTAATGAAATAGAAAGCTATCCTAATGAAGTTCCAAATGAAGTAAGAAACCATCTTCCCATGTTTCAAGGGAATAATGTAGTGATGGGTGATCAACACTTGAAATATTTTCACATTATCATTAAAGATTATGAGGTCGATTATGATAATGTTTGTAGTAAGTTATTTATGCACACATTGGAAGAAGAAGGTCATGAATGGTTCAATTCTCTTCAGCCTAGTTGCAATGAATCATGGGAAGAAATGAAGAATGTTTTCAAAATTTAGTATGGTGATTGGATTGATTCTAGGTTAATTTTGGTAGAATTTGAAAACATTAAGAAGAACCCTAATGAGTGTGTGAAATATTTTAATAAAAGGTTCAATAAGACCATGATGAGGTTACCTAAAAACATTAGGTCGAGTGATACATCATGCTTGATTAAATATTATTATTCTTTTGACAAGAAGGTTGAATACTAGTTGAGAGATAAGGCTCTCACGAACATGAGATTGACATTCAATATGGCCATCCAAATTGAAAATAACATAAAGGCTATGGGTAAGCCCTTGAATAAGTGGGCTAATGTAAAGTTGGTTAATCTTGAAAAAACTCTATCCACTAAGACAACCAACCTTGAGTAAATAGCGAAAACCTTGGCCTCCATTGTCAAGGAGATGTCCTAAAACTTGGATCAAGATGAGAAGGGGCTGCCACATGGGTCTACAAGTTAGGAGAGAAATCAAAATCTGAATCAAGAATAAATGAGACCCCCTTTTCACATTATATGTAATGATAGAGGGAAGAGGCATGCCCGTGATGAAAGAAATGATTGAAATTAGAATAGGGTGGTTGGAAAGGAAGTGCTTGATTAGTTGAATGCTAAAGCGAATTCTACAAATTATGACATTAACATTGATTGGTGTGATAAATTTTTCCTTCCACATCCTCCTTATGATACAACTGAATAGATTGATGAAGATGCAAATGAATCTAAGTTTACATCCTAAGATGATGAGATTTTAATGGTTGATTACCAAGTCTCGTGAAGTAAAATGTATGCCTTCATAGAATTGGTAAGTGCTACTACTGTTTATCAAATTTTGAGTGTAGTACAAAAGGTAAGTGTCCCAAATCTTGAAGTTATTTGTGATGTTAAATGATGCAAGCATATGAATTGGCTAATCATGATTTCAAATTATTACAATCCATGATGATTAAGAAATAAGATGGGGGAATTCATTTAGCTAAATTCATGAATTTCATAATTAACACAACATTTACCCAAGAGAAAGAATATAGTTTGAGAATTAGATAACAAGGTTCTTTTCCTCAAGAAATTACCCCTCCAAATCCAAGGTTAGGGGATACAATTAAGAAAGTTAATAAAAATATGACAGTCCCTAATTATTCTAAGATATCATATATTTCCCAAGTTATTAATCCAAGATGTGCTCCAAAAACTATTAGAATACCTTTGTTTTCTAGTATTCCTAAGGATGTGAATCGTGTTAGAAAAAAATCAGCCTTGAAATCTGCTGTAAAAAATGCAAATTCATCCCAACCTATTCGACATTAAACTCTCAATTATTCTATCCTAGATGAAGGTGTTATCACCCTTACACCTAATACCCCCTTCCTTAGTATAGCATGTGTATATGGCTCATGTTTTGAGTCAACTAAAAATAACCATGCCCCTTGTTAGGTTATTATGAATACCTAAACATAGGAAGAGGGCATTTGAATACTTGAAATTTGGTGAGAGTACAGTTGAAAATGAGATGAATTCACCTCCAATACCTTTGAAATATGATGAAGAATTAGATGATGTTGTTGAACTCAGACCATAGGTTAATTTGGGGAATACATTTGTAAAAATTCACTTAAAAATAGATCCATTTTACATGACCTTACTAATTAATGGTATGATTGTTCACAATTGTATGTTTGATTCAAGAGCCTCTTACAATGTGATGCCCCTGGTTATCCTAAATAAGCTTGAAGTTAAAATAACATCTAACTTTCGTAAGTGTTATGTCATGGATTCATTAGAGGTGCTAGTTGTTGGACAATTTAAAGGGTTGGTAGTGTAGTTGTTATTTCATCCAAGTAAGTATTTGAATATGGATGTGGTATTTGTGGACTATCCATCTAAGTGGGTGATACTACTATCATGAAAATGGGTTGTTAGTATGGATGAAAGTGTGCAAATGGACTTATCTGATGCCATAATTACTTTGGAGGGTAAGATGTTTAGACTTTATAGGCATTTGAATATGTTTCATGTACTTGAAGATCCAAAGAATGCTCGAAATGAAGTGTTGTACTCAGATGTGGAACTAGGTAACTTCTTTTTAAATGTGGATGTTTTTGAATAGCTTACTATTCTTGATTTTGGGTTTGACAACGAAGGTGGTTTTTGTAAAATGTCTTTTGATGGGGCTTGCTCCATTCTTAGAAATGGAGATTAGGTTGTATTTTATGCCCCAAAGGATAAATATTTTAATTTTTATTACATGTTACCTTTTAAGTGCACGAATGACATTGCTAGAAATAAGGCACTCTTAATGGGTACACACTTGACTATAGTGAGAAAGAGGATTAATTTCATCCACTAAAGAACTAACAATTTTTTTTTCCTATATTTATTTCAACACATCATCCTATTACAGCCTAGCAACAAACCTTTCAAGCAAATGTAGAGATTGGTTGACCACATCTTTGCCACTGAGTTGGTGGAAAAGTTAAAGAAGTTAAGGGATGATGAGATACTAGAGCCCCTAGTTGATGGTAGACATTTGAAACATTCCTAGATTGAGTTTATAACTATGTATAATATTATATACTATATAATTTTATTGTTTTGTTATTTTGTTGCCCCTCCATGTTGGGCCTTATCTGTATAGTTCCTTTTGTCATTTTTTTGTCAGTTGATTTTCAGATCTTCCAAATCTATTTTTATTGTCTACACTTATATCATTGAGTCTCTGTGAGATTTTACTAATAAATTACTGAAGTGTTGATTTCATGGATTGATGGATTGATACCTAGTCTTATTTTATGGGGTTATTTGCACACCCATAGGGGGTTTACATCCCTAGATGGGAGCCAGTGTTAGTGCCTAGAATTACACTAAGTAATTTATGCCCTTATGGAGATATCAATTCCTAATTGGTCTAATCACTACCCCAATTTACAAACATGTTCACTCAATTTAACATAAACCCCACTCTCATGTTCATATTGTGTGAACCGTATGAGATCTCCATTAGACTAATGCTTAAGGTCTTCATTTTTCAATAAGATTTTAGGGTGTATGTTAGAGTTAACCAGTAGCTTATTTCCATTGAAATAACTCATATATCCCTTATCACAAGTAGGTAATCAATAATCTTTATCTCAAAAATTTAGATGGATCTTTGTGTAGGAAGGATCCCAGATTTATATATGA
This sequence comes from Torreya grandis, assembly GCA_037957365.1. Taxonomy (NCBI): domain Eukaryota; kingdom Viridiplantae; phylum Streptophyta; class Pinopsida; order Cupressales; family Taxaceae; genus Torreya; species Torreya grandis. The sequence continues at coordinate 157,826 of JARHVA010009768.1, read as the reverse complement.
CTGTGATATTGAATGGCCTTATTGGTGTAATTCATAACTAGTTTGGAATTTTGTGAGATTATATACTATAAATAATTATGGCTTTGTTAGAGAGGCATTAAAAATATTTATGGGATGCCCTTTTTGTGAACACTAGTTAAAAACATTGTTGACAATCACTATGAGTTTAGCTAGGGTGTCGATCAAAAGATGTTAATTATGATAGAGGATCCCTTATATTCAATCATGAGCCAACTTATTTTACAATATATGTAGTTAGGTAGATCAAAAAGGATGGTTTACAAGAATGCTCCCTATTCCACTTAAGACATTGTTCATCATGTAAAAGAAGATGATGAAGGATAGGGAATATTAGTCATAGAAAAATATGTGTATGATAGAAATGATCAAAAGTATAAATTTAATAATCTTATGGATAAAGTTGTAGTTGAAAATAAAAGATAAGAGATCTCTAAGTTATCTAAATTTAGTAGGCATATAAGGTCACATAGAAATACTCTAACAAACATTCAGGGCTATAAGCATGAGATGGTTGAAAATAACAATAGATTGAGCCATCAAATGTGTGTCATTCTTGAGAAAGTAATGCAAATCACATGGAAAGATACACGACATAAATTTTGCCCCATTCATTCAACTATCTACTGAAAGCGAACTAGGAAGAGTATTTTTTATCTCTCATTTCAGTATTTTACATAGCATGGAAATGAAAAGGTATCCATGAATCAAATAAAATGGGAGCATATTTTCTATTGAAAGTTGAAATGGAAATTTGAACCAATCTCTATGAGGTATTACAAAAATTCTTTGAGAGTAGTTGGAGGAAGAAAACATATGTTGAAAGAGTAAAAAAATGTAGGTGTTCAAATCAAACCGTTAATGATTTTTGTTGTTCTAAGAATGATGCATCAAGTGTAAATGATCAACCTACTAAAGTCTTTCAAAGACAAAAGTATACTTTATTTGAGCATAAAAACATCAAAATTCCTATGATTGATATTTTTGATATCAGAGAAAAAGCAAAGAGAACTGAAGCTAATTATACAAAGGGAAACAAGGTGTTTAAAGAAGACTTGTTTTCATATTACTAAGATATAGAGGTTGGTAAATTTGTAGAGAAGATAAATCAATTAAAAGAAGGTATTGTAAAAATGAAGCCAAAGTTGAAGATAATTTATAGAGTTCCAAGAATGAATTAAAATGTAATGAATGGATTCCAAAGGTATTTTACCATTCTATTTTTCATGATAGATTTAGCAAACCAATTGTAGAACAATTTAAAAACATATATGATCCTCATGAAACTAAAACACACTCCAAGAAACCTATTTCATGTGAGTCAGATATCTATCCTAGATCAATCATAATATGTTCTTTCGAATGTTCCATCCATGTTAATGTAATCTAATGGAATAAAATATGAGTTTGTTCTAGATGGTATGAATATAAAAATTATTGAAAAAGGAAGAATACGGTGGGGAAATGATGTGGAGATACAACATATAAAGTTGTTAACCTGTAATGTGCATATGAACCTCTAGATCATGATAGAAAAGGATGTTGGTAGACATTCTTATTGAAGAACATCATGCAATTCACACTTTATAAAAATTAAACTTATAAATTTCTTGTAAGTTTCCAAATCCCATAGAATCTTAAAATAGGATGTCAATGTGTAGGAGTGCCATATTGGAATAAGAATTTCAAAAAATGAGCCCATGTGCTAAGAGACCTACCACATGAAAATTTTCAAATGAATAAAATGAAGTTCAAATTTTTAATAAAAGAGTAATGCATGGACCTTTGGAAAGTACTCAATAAAAATATCAAAAATGAATGCATATTGGTAATATTTCAAATTATAAAATGCATCTCGATTTCCCAAACCCGCAACACAAAGTGAAAGGTAAATGAATTTTTTTTTATGTGGGGAATGCATGTGTAAAATGTATCCTTTAAAAGTATATATTTCAAAGTGCGTCCATGTCTCCCACATCCGCAACCCATCATATAGAAGCACACAATGGAAAATTGAAGCAAAAATGCAATTTGTAAGTTTTCCAACTTGAAAAATGCATGAAGACCTATGAATATAAATGGAAAAGGTCTCGGTGGAAAATACAAGTCAAGGAGGAATTTGTAATGTGAAAACTATGTGTCAAACCCCTAAACCCACTTCTCAAGGTCAAAATAAATGGTGGAAGTTTTGGGAAGGGGAGAAAATTTACAAGTTGTAAAGTGTTACTGAAGCTTGCAAGCCCATAGATTTTAAAAATACATATTCAATAATTTAAACACATAGTTGCCATAAAGGAAATACATATGATTAATTGGTTAGATGGCATATTGAGAAGGATGACCACTCCATGGGTTGTGTATGAATAAAACTAGATGAAATATTGAAAGCCCATGCAAAAACATTTGCTAAAGAACTACAAAAATATTAAATGGGGCACAAAATCTATTAGAAGAGTGGGTGTTATTGATACACAGGGCATGATAGAAAAGGATCTTGTGATTGTAGGACCTTGGGTGCTAGTGTACATAGTTGCATAAATATAGATGAAGGAAAATCAATATTGTAGAGTTGTTGGGCAAACAAGGTCAACAAATCACCATAAAGAGTTGTAAAATCTTGGCATAAAACCATGCATTAAAGGATCAAAAACATCATATTGGTTTCCTCTTGGTATTTTCAATGCTCCTCTATCGGGAAGTGGTGATTATCTAGATGATGTGAGGGTAGTTGCATTGAAATGGAATGAGAAAGGTTCATTCTTATTTACATCAAGTAGTTTTGTTTAGGATTGTAATGATAATGGATTATGTGTTAAGGATTCCCCTATAGAGCCAATTGGAATCAGTTTTGAAATAGTTATTCTTTTAAAAGCATAAAATGAAGTGTTCAAAAGTGGTGGTAGTGTTGTATGACTAGTAGGGCTCTATATTTGACAGAGTTGCTCATTTGTATTACCTAGAAAATGACACTATTAAAACCCATCTAGACCATATTATTAATCTTATTCACTATGAGGATGTATCATCCATTTACATCACTATATTATAACTCATGTGTCAATGATGAGTCTTTATGGGTTGTGACAATCATCCTCTATCTAGGCAGGACATAGTACAATACATAAATAAAAATGGCTAGTTTAAAGCGAAATTTCATGGTTTCATAGGTGTTTATGTTCCCTTGGGGAAAGGAATGGATAACACAAAAACATGTACCAAAACTAGTTGGGAACCAAAGTACCCAAGATTTATCCAATTTCTTGGCTTATTAGAGTAGGTGTATTTTTTAATTTGTGCATCCATTAATGAAGTGTAACATATGCAAAACTTTCTTATTGATCACTCATTATTAAAGTATACATATTAAGCTTTTATACCATGTGTATGCACATTTGTGAGAAAGATTGATAGAGGTTGTGATTATGTTCCATCATTCCTTTTTTTGTAAGGAATGAATGATTATGAGCTCAACTATGTTACTTGACGTGCCCTTGGATGTCAAATGATTGGTCAACCTCTAGGATAGTTTTGGAAGTTCAGCTCAAAGGCCAAGAAGTGTAATCATTTTAATTCAAATTAAATGAGGTTAAATGGTGGACCAGGTGGAGTTTTGAAGAAGGAAAACAACATGCAAAAATCAAGTCTTTAAAATGCAAGTTGTAACATGAAATCTAATTTTCCAATCACACAAATCAATTCAACATGGAAAAAGACAACTCAAATGGATATCTCGAGGAATATTTTATGCAGGGATGCAATTTTGCATTTTTTTAAATGTCCAAATTGTAAATTCCACTTTGATATCCCAAACTTGCCAGTCAATGCTAGTCAAACATGACATCCCAATTTAAATTATAACTTTTAAGGCCAAATAAAATTTTGCATTATTGCATATTACATATTAAAAATTTCACTTCATGTTTTAAATCCCTTAGGGGAATTTTTGAGTGAAACTACAACTACAAATTACAAGCTACAAATTTTCAAATTACAAATGTACTATTGAGCTCCATATTCCCACCATACAAAGGAGGTGCAAATTCATAAATGGGACTCAAAGTTCCCCTTAAGGCTATAAAGTAAAAATAATGCACTTATACATTAAAACATTTTCCAATAACCCTAAAAATTCCAAATGGAGAAAAGTGAAGTGTGGAAAAACACATTGAAGTGAAAAGAAAACAAGGTCAAAAGTTAACTAAGTCTTGCATTTTCCATTGTTTTGCTTGTGTCAAATACCTCTGTGGAGGAAAAATATTACAAGGTTTACAAGGCCAAGGTGGGCCATTCCATGGATATATCTCAAACAATCATGGATCTAGAATATTCCAATGCCATCATTAGAAGGCAAGGGATATTTTTGGGCATGCATAAGAGTAGTTATCCAAAATATTCTAGCTAGGAAAATGAGTGGTCAAAGCAAATCCAAATAGTTTCACAAGAAGAAAAAGAGTTTATTTGGCTCCCAAATATATATTATCCTTCAAGCTCAAGTAAAATGGATTTAAAGCCAAGCATGTCAAGGGTTTGATTCAAATATTCATCATTACATGGAGAGGCAATTAAAAGAATCATTTTACTTAAAAAGGCATGAAGATTTCAGCCGAGATAAAGAACATATTCCAATCAAAGCATCTTGGTAGAACTTTGAGATCTAATTACAAGTTTTAAAGCTTGCAATATTACAAATTTCAAGACATATTCCTAGATAAAATTGGGTGAAAAAAATGTATAAAAAGAGGGGTTATCCTCTTTTTTAAGATTACTTTTAGTTGTTATTCTTTCTATGTTTTATGATCTCTCAAAAAAATTGGGATCTTGGTTGTGTGTATATTTTATATCCCTTGCTAAACTAGTTGTAGCTATTTAGCCATTATCTCACTATGCTTTTTCCCTTGGTTGCATTCTAAAATAATGATGTATGTAAGATTTATTTTCAAGATAATGAAAAATAGATGTGATTTTGACTCTTTCATGTTAATGGAATGTAATAATATGTTTTACATGCTCTATCGATTAGATATTTAGTTTAATGATTATGAATGGTTGTCATCTTGGGCATAGATGGAGGTTATAAAACCCTTTTTGCATTATGATTTGGAAATGTGTTGTTGATAACCTCTTAAGGACACACTGTGTTTATGGATTTGATAAGAGAAATCATTTAAAATTTTGGTTGTAGTGTATCTTGTAAGATTTCAATAATCACCAAAATATTTGCATTATATTGGCACCAATGGATGCAAATCATTCTTGTTAGTCTCCTTTGCTTGTATTTTAGTTTTATTCATATTTACAAATGAATGATGTCATGCATGTTTAAGGAGATACTAAAGTTTAAAAAAACACACCATCACACCACTATTTTATTATACCAACTCATCCTACCCTATCCTAACCTGCAAATAATACACCTTATTACATATTTGGAGTATTATTTGTTTGTAGATGCATAAGTGTTGAAAATGTACAATGTATCTATGATATTTGATTTCGAGCCCAGTGTTGCATTCTCCCTTTTGGCCCTTTGTTGTTGAATTTTTTTTAGAAATGAAGGTGGCAATCAATTTCACATTTTTATTTAATAACTTGTGTCTTCCCTAGTGAGTTTGTTACTTTCATGTGAAATTACTTCTCAAGTAGAGCGAAAAAACTTGGTTATGCCCTAGTCATTATGTTTATTTATTTACCAATAATCCCCATGGAGATTGAATTGAAGTATCTCTCCATGCGAGCAAGCTACCCCTTAGGTCCTCTCACTTTGGTATAGGTAGAGTCAAAAGTAGTAGGGAGATAACTATAACATTTATCTATGTATCTTTTTATTGTCTGCATTCAATCCATCTCAGTGCTAAACCTTTACCTGATTATAATGACATATTTGCTAGTTTTTCATCTTCATTTTCCATTTTCTCAAAATGTGCATGGTTGAGTACAAGAGGTTTACAATTGAGAGCCAATAAGACTCCCATAAAAATAAGGTGTGTTTTACACACCAAGGTAGACATTCCTTTCCTTTAAACTAGTAATTTCATTATCATATTAAAGGATACAAATGTAGACTCTATTTTATGAATTATATAATAGATCAATCTTTTACACTTAGAAAAATTCAAAACTTTTCTTTTTTCTTAGATCTAGACCTTTTCTAATTTTTGAAGTCTCACATCCATTCCATTTTATGTCCATTGGTCTATCTCTTAGTTTGACCAAACCTATGTTGATGACCCAAACCTTCTATCTTACCTAGAATTCTTAAAATCTATTTATCTCTAATATCTAAAAGTTTTAAGTATGTACCTACTTTCCTACTCTTTGGGAACTAATTTCAAGGATAAACATATGCATTGACACTAGTGTCTTCACCCGATGTAAGTGTTCAATACCTTAAAGTCATCAAGTTTATAAAAAAAAGTATCCTAATGGTTAGCCTAAGTGTTTTAACATGAATCCCTTCTTGAAAGAGATCAGTTTAAATAAAATATCAATCCCCATTCATTCCTCACCTAGCATTCAGATAAAAGAGCATTCAAATAAATAAATCTTCCTTATTTATTCTTATTTACAAACCTATCATAGGGAATCCACATCTACATGATTAAATTAGTAAAGGAGAAACATAAGAGAATATTTTTTTACTTGATTTGCACATATTATATGATTCAAATATAAACCAACACATAGGGGATAACTACATCTATCTGAGGCCCTCTATAATGTATTGGCTATGTGGTAGTTCTCATTGAGAGAGGGCTATTTAAGATCAAATTGATACTATGTGTCCATTGCCCTATTTTTATTCAAGGCCACTATGAAGATGAATAACTTTAATTTTATAAATTCATGAGGAGCAATAGTTTATGACCTAGATCTAAATACACTAAAGGAAAAGTAAAGTTAAACCTAGAAGTATCCAGGTGGTCACATATTTTTTAGAAGGTATTACAATAGGACACTTACATCGAGGTCAAACAAAATCATCCAACCAACCATCCCAAGATGAATTTAGTGTTTACAACTCTAGAAGCATCAAATTTAGAATTTGATGACTATTCCATAATCATCTCCTAGTCTACATTCTATCTGTTGTAGATCTAGAATTAGATTACCATCAAAACAAGCTAAATACATTAATTATTTATCATTTTTATACTTATCATAGTTTTAAACACTATTATAACCTATATCAGTTAATAAATTTAATATATATTTATATTTGAGTTTAGCACTCAATTAACCTATTGTAGATCTAATTATCACTCTTGTACATTGTAATTTATTTATTTTTAACTTTATATACTAAATAAAGATTCTTAAATATTAGTGTTATAAATGACGAATTGTAATCTTGCATCATCTCAAGTCGCAACAAGCACAAGATCCAATTATTTTCAAAATACTTGTTGTAATATGAAGTCCAAAGTTATGGAAGCCATAATTTTTACCCTATAACTCTATTTGAACTCTCATTTGTGGCAAAACTACCATATCAAAAATTTAAATTCATCAAAAAGACATCTTATCCACTTAGGAATATTTTGAAAATTTTTAATGGCCATAAATGACTATCTAAGGATCTGAAATTGAATTTTAATATTTTTTTATAAGTTTTTTATATTTTAAGAATCAACATATTTTTGTAACTATATATGAATTTTAGTTCAAATTCATATGTTATGTTAATTTTTTTATTTAGAAGATACATGGCATTTTTTTAGATTTGTTCGAACTTGCATGCGAAACTAACTAAAAATAAGAGTTCGAGATTTTTTTTTAGATTTTTGAATTTTGCATGTCAACCTCAGTTTTGTGTCCAATTCTATTTATGTTATTTTTTAAATTATTTTAATCATTTAATACTAATCAATACAGATTATTGTTTCAGAAGTTCTGTGTATTGTACCTATTGATTTTTTTTTCCTTTGAGAGTATTTGGTTTTATTACATTGGAATTTTGATGTACATCATAGCTACAAAACTAGATATTATCTATGGAGCTAGTTTAATTTTAAGATTTATAAAGTCAAAAAAACAATCACACTAGAAAGTGGAGAGAGAATATTGAGATATGTATCATGAACAAAATATGAAATATTGTATTCCACAAGTAATGATTTTGATTTGATTGGCTATATTTATAGTGATTTTGTATGTAACAAAGATGATATGAAGAGTATTTCTAGATATGTATTTTATTTTGACACATGTATAGTCTCATGGGTTTCAAAGAAGCGACTTGTAATGACAATTTTTTTCACTGAAGTAAAGTATGTAGCAATAACATCAACATTTCAAACAATTTAAATGCATAGTGTGTTGACAGATCTATTGCATAAACAAAAGAATCCTACACCAATACTTTGTGATAAAAAATAAGCTATTACACTAACAAATAATTATGTTTTTCACAATAAAAATAAGCATATTGACTTCAAATACAAAGAGTTGGTGAACCATGGAAAAATGTATTTAGAGTTTTGCTAATCTAATAGACTAATTAAAAAATATATTCACAAAGGCATTAACCATAATTGTTTTTGAATACCTAATATAGAATTTGGGTATTATGGATGCTAAAACAACTATTGCTTGAAATTAAGAGGGAGTGTTAGGAATTAAAAAAATGACTCTTTTTAAATTCTGTTTTAAAGATTGTTTTAAAAATTGTTTTAAAGAGTTTTTTTTAAAAAAATAAAAAATAAAAAAATCCTTTATATAATGAAGTGGCTGTAATCGGCTGTAATCGGTTTTTGTAAGAAATAAAAAAAGACCTTTTTTTATTAAAGAGGAACTCACCCCACCCAAAATACTATGGCAAGGAAGGAAATAGATGCATCTTTTATTCACTGTGAATTGAATTATTGCGCATGTCAATTTATTAGGCTCATAAATGCGACTAATTAGGTGAGGTTGACATCATTTGTCCCCAAAGCAATTGACATCATTATCGACAAAGCTTAAATTGTATTAATTCAACCAATTCATTGAGATCTTATTACAAAGAGTTTGTAATACCATAAACCCAGACAGGTGGACTTTCTATTGGCATAGAATTCTAAAAGAGATTGTTTAATTTAGAATTTCAGGTTTCAGAGGCTGTATCCTCAACATGAAGGTATTGCCATATTTTCCTTGAGTGTTTTTTTTACCTTGAGTTTTAGAGCGATGTTTTATGTTTTAGTTGATTAATTTAATAATCCATAGTCTGGATCGGCAGAAAATGGTGTTGAAATTAACAATGGACGATAAGAAAAGCAGGGCAGGGGCAATGAAGATAATCGGAAAAGCCCAAGGTGAATCGATAATTTTATTTTGCAAGTTCCTACCATTTATTTGTTCTTCAATATCTGATAGGAGGGTGTGTGTATGAGTGAAAAAAATACATTTTTGCAGGGGTGGATTCGGTGACGGTGGATATGAAGGAGAAAACGATAACGGTAGTGGGCGATGTAGATCCAGTGTGTCTCACATGCAAACTCAGAAGATATGGGTGCACAGAACTACTGAGCTTTGGTCCTGCCAAAGAAGAGAAAAAAGACACTGGAAAAAAAAACCCTGAAAAAAAAGATTCTGAAAAAAAGAAGGAAGAGGGGGAAAAAAAGGATCCATCTCATCCCCCAGTGGCGTGTCACTCCGCTCATCCGCCGGTGATATGTCTTCCGCCTCCTCCCAAGAATTACTGCGAAGGATACTTGTACGATTTTCGCGAGGAAAATCCGAATGCCTGCATTATCCTTTGAAAAAAGCAAATCCTATGCTTGAAACAGGAAAGTTTGCCGGTGACGTTTTTAATGTTATTTGATAATTATGTGTGTTAAGTTTTATTGTAGTAATTCAGACGTTCAACTCGCAGATCTATTTAAATTTTCCATATAGTGTACCTACTGTTGAGTTAATATTTCCTACGCTTTACAGATTAAGGTTTAAGTCATCCGATTAAAAAAGCAGTTGGAATTAGTTTCTGGATATTTTTATATGTATCAATTGAAATTATTGTTGATTAGTTTATTGGTGAATTCTTATCCTCGAGATATGGGACACACTGATTTTGGAAAGGTTATAAAGGGAAATACTAGATAGCCATGAATGGGTAGCGGCAATCGTGAATAATTTAAAAGACCATGGTAGTGGGAATTGTGAACCATTTAAGAGATGATTTTTGTTTTTATATTTAAAATATAAAATAATTTCAGTGATAAATTTTATGTAAAATATTTTAAATATATTTATACAACAATGTTGAGAGAGAACGATCCTAAATGTTTAGTTTGAATTTTTTATATAATATATAAATTAATAATTTCATTAGTTTTTTCAAAAGTTGAACTCCAAACTACATGGTATGCCGAAGACATTGTTTCATGCAAGATAGGTGGATACGTATGAATAATAAAAAGCGTTTTTGCAATGGTTGATTTCATAACGGTTGACATGGAAAGTAAGGTAACTGTAGCCAGCGATGCAGATCCAGTGTCTCTGACATTGAAACTGACAAGATCTGGGTACATTGAGGTTTGGTCCTGCCAAAGTAAAGAAATACGACTGAAAAATAGGAGCCCGACAAAAAGAAGGAAAAAACAAGAAAACCCAGGACAGGCCCCGCCACCATCGATGTATCTTCGCGCTCTTCCCAATAATTACTTGGAAATATTGTAAGACGTGGGAGAGAAGAGTTATCATGTCTGCTCTTTGCTTTCGAGAAAAGGAAATCCCAAGTACTAGGAAAGTTAAATGGTGACGTTTTTATCGTTATTTGATAATTAAAGGGCTGATACTTTTTCCCTTGTAATTAGGAGGTTTAACTCTTGTATTTGGTGATTTCTGAGAAATATTGTTACATATTATTAAGGTTTCTTACAGTGCATGATTAAGGTGAATTTCTGCCCTATTCAAATACGGGTGTTAAATATTTTCTTCAATCATTTATATATATTTGAGATGCAATATAAACGCTGTTATAATAAAAAAGAAATATAAATATTAAAAAAAAAAAAAAAAAAAAAAATGTTGATAATAATTCAAAAGAAAATATGAAAGATGCAATATAAACGCTGTTATAATAAAAAATAAATATAAATATAAATAAAAAATAAAAAAAATATGTTGATAATAATTCAAAAGAAAAGAGATAAAATGTAAAAGAGTTTAGAAAGGTGCTTGAATTTTTTTATTTGTGCAATTAAAATATAAAATAAAAAAATTTAAAAATGTTTTATTTTTCCATATGATTTTAGTCATAAAATATCCTCAAAATAAAAATAAAAATGAATGCACACATATTTTTTATTTTACATTTTGTTTAACAGATTTTTTAAAAAAGGTAATACTTTTTCATGTTTAATTACATTCCACAACATAATCAATTAAATGTGCGACACATTCATAAATTCTAAAATGAAAAGATATAATTGTAAAAAAAATTATAATATGTTTTCATGTGAATTGATATTAATTTTTAAAATTAATATCCATTTTACTTCACTAAATAACTTGTTAAACATATTTTTACATATTAAAAATATTGTAACTAATTTGATAATTTATAAATGGTTTAAGGAGAAAAAAATTGTTGATAAGATTGAAAAAAATAACACAAATAAAAAAATACCAATATTTAATATGTTGATGAAATATATTAAAATAATTACTTCTCTATCAAAAAATTCAAAGAAAAATTTCCTTATTTGCATGCAAATCTTGTCATTTATCTCAACATCATTCATCACATTTTGAAAATAATGTTTAATTACAAAGATGACAAAAGTAACATCTAATAATTTAGGTTACATCATTTCATTTGAATATTCCAAATGATTATATATCTTATTTGATTTTCTAATATTTTAACTTTATATTATATAAATTGTTTAATTTTATATCGTATAATTTTTTTAATTTTAAATCGTAAATTTTTTTAAATTTTATATTATATCAATTTTTAAATTTTTATATTGAATATTAAATTTATTTTCAAATTTATCTCGTAGATATATTTTCCTTTATCATTATTAACTCCTCTTGATAGAAAATAATGACTTTTTTGATTAAAAATGTAACCATCAAACCAATACAAATGATTATCATACTGATACATTTATTTTATATAAAAATGCAAACCAAAAAAATTGATTTTTTATATAATAATTTTATTTTCAAGCTTGTTTACTATTACTAATTATTAAATTTAATTAATTAAATAAATATCATATATAATCTTCAATTATTAAATCCTATGAATTTTCAATAACTTTAAAAACCAAATAGATAAATAAAACATACAATAAAAGAAAGAAAAACTACACATATAAATGAGATGGATTTTATATATATATATATATATATATATATATATATATATATATATATATATATATATATATATATAAAATAAAACATACAATAAAAGAAAGAAAAACTACACATATAAATGAGATGGACTTTATATATATATATATATATATATATATATATATATATATATATATATACATTTATTTTATATAAAAATGCAAACAAAAAAAATTGATTTTTTATATAATAATTTTATTTTCAAGCTTGTTTACTATTACTAATTATTAAATTTAATTAATTAAATAAATATCATATATAATCTTCAATTATTAAATCCTATGAATTTTCAATAACTTTAAAAACCAAATAGATAAATAAAACATACAATAAAAGAAAGAAAAACTACACATATAAATGAGATGGATTTTATATATATATATATATATATATATATATATATATATATATATATATATAAATAATTTGTTTAAATTTTATTAAATTATTATACTTAGACATTATAATTTATTTGAAATTTAACAATTATTATCTTACACATTCATTTAAAGGAAAAAATATTTTTTTATAATAAAAAATTAAATATCAAAATATCAAAACATTTAATGTTTGAAAATCAATTATACAATTAATCACAAAGATATTTTTTTAAAGATTAATATTTTTTTAAACATTTGTGATAATTACTAGTAACTACATGGTAGACATGTAACATAAATGCCATCAAAGTGAAATAATTTGGATGATAATCGTTCAAAAGAGAAAATAAACTAAATGTAAAAAAGAAGAGCATAAGAAGGTGTTTGACATTTTTTGGTGCAGTACATATAAAATTCATCGGTTTTTCTATGTAGTTAAGAGATCTCAATTGATAAAGTATTATCAATAAAAAAGAATGAGTACATATTTATTTATTATATATTTTTATCAAAACAAAATTATTAATATACCGTACATGGTGTATCAAGATATTCAAAAATGAAAAGGATCCATTGATTTTTTTTTAAAGTGTTTGCTAATATGATTAATGACCAATTTTTCACATTATTACCTAATATAATTCATTAGACAACTTTTTGAAAATAGATTTTATATATTTATGATATTGTTAACACTTTTTTAAATCCATATATGAATTTAAGAAAAAAAATAACACCCCAAATTAAACATTTATTAAAAAATATATGAATATTTAATAATTTTATTGGCTGTAATAATAATATATAAATTTTACCTTATCTACATATCAAGCATCAGTTATCTTAGTAAAATTAATTACATTAAAAAGATCACAATTAATTGTAGAGACAATCAGTAAAATGCATTATAAACTAACTTATATGATTTCACATGTAATTCGAAAATAAGTCTTTCAATGAAAATAATATATTTTCACCAAAAAAAACCTCACAAAAATATCTGCACCATATTACGATACTATGAAATGTGAATTATGAACCCACATTAACACTACACTTAGTTTTATTTTTCTATTATTAATTTCCTATCACACCCCCTTTTTTTAATCTTTCATAATCAATTTATAAGTTACTCATGTTCTTCTGGTTCTCTTCATAGGTTTGATTTAAGTTTTATTATCTCCTAATTACCTTATCATAGTTTGACCCATGTTTTGTCAGTGCCATGGAGGACACCTCACTCCTTGGGCCATACTTATATAATGTTGGGTTTAATTCTTAAGGACGCAGTCTTGACTCTTTTTTTTATCGAATATGCATCTAAGCTAGACTTAGAGAAAGGAAATGGAGTTAAGATTACAAAATCTACACTGTGCTAACAAGGATACTTCACCATGAAGCTTCAAACTAGTTTAATATGTTTAATATCCATTTTTAGATCCACATAGTGCTTTATCGTGACTTTGTAGTGCTCACACTTCTGAAAATCCAAGTCATTGATTGCCACTTCTTGACTTTGTAGTGCTCACACTTATGAATATCCAAGTCATTAATTTCCACTTGTGTTTTCTTGGTGAAATCCAATTATGAACAGAAGGACATTTCATGGCAATGGCCACTCCATATAGCATTAGAACTTTACTAGGTGAGCGAAAATACATTTCCCAGAGAAAATGTCACTTAAGTATTGCACCTCTTCGTGGAAGTATGCAAATTTAGAATGTTTTCCATAGAGCTACTTTTCACGTAAGCATTACGAAATCCATGCATTGCATGTTATTCATTAGTCTGAGATTATATTAAAATATAATAAAGTAATACAAGCACAAAGTTTTCGAGTTATTTATGAGAAACATTATTCATGGGGCTCAAGAACACTCTTAGTGAATTTTTCAGGCGAAGTGACACCACTACAAACTCATACTGAACATATCAAGTGTTAAACAATTGTCTTCGATGTTACCGTCTTTTATCGTAAGTTGGTGATATCTCAAATACAAATCTACTTTAGAAAATGTTTGAGCTCCTCTCATTTGATCAAACAAATAGTGGATCCCTGATAACAAATATCGAATATTAATACTTTCTTTGTTTACTTATATATAATTGAAACATAGTCTTATTGACCCATCCTAGTCATTTGTTCTATAGTTAATGATTTAGTTGTTCAATTGGTTTCACAAAGATGACCATTGGTCCGGAGAGAGATATGTTAGGTATAACTAGTCACTTTTAAATTGTCTAGTTTAACTGGACTCTCAATATAAATTATGCAAGGGTTATCATTCTATATTGATCTTTCGAAATAGCTTATGTTTTATGCACTAATTCAATGGATAAGTAAATTTTATTTTAGGTGGAAATTTTATAATTTCTTTCAGAAATGCAAAAATAAAATCCTATAAGATTGAAAAATCGCACAAAGATGGATCATACCTATCCCTTAAAATTCTAATGGTATACATTTAATAGTGTTTTGTTAATGATCGATTATATTAGATACCTATGATAAACCTCGAATATATGCATATTTCAAGCCCCTGGATCTCTACAATCTAACTATTGTAATCAAAGCACTTGACATGCTTCACCAAACAACTCATCACTTCCTTATGGGTCTCCATCAAATTCCTTAGTAGTATTACATAATATAACCCCAGAATGGTGTAGTAAAAGTATAGTTTGATGATGATGTTCCCCAAACTTAATAAAAAATTCCTTACCAAAAATTCAATCGATTGGTTCACACTTGAAGAAACCATCTCTATATTATATAACCCTATTTTTACATGCATTCCAAGTCACACCTTCCAATAATTACCATTGAAATAAAATAGCTAATTACACTAGGTTATATTAATATAGGGATAATAATAGAACTAATCTTACCTAAAGTTTGAATTGTAGTGGCCTTGTGCTCACCTTGGTGCAAATAACTCATGCATGAATTTGGTGATTTCAACCATCATCACCTAAATTCTTGTACAAATCCTAAGTTGTGGCATATATGGAGATCATGGGCATTGTCACATATAGTGTGGCCTATCATAAATGAGAAAATCAAAGGCATTTAAATTATGTAGTCCCTTCTTGGTAACCACATTCCTAATCTCACCCTACTTCTATTATTGTACAAGATGTTGACCTTGTGTGGTTTTACACCTATGTCTCCAAGAGGTTGAATCTACGGTTGTCTTCCTTGATGTTTATCTATTAGGATATGTTTCCTACCACATTGATTTTCTTTATGCTATATTTCATGACATTGAAAAAAACTACCCGCATAAGTTGAAAACGCCATCTTTCAGGTGTCCCATTGAGCCTTATTATTCTCATGGAACTTGATTGTAGTGATTTCTTGATCTTTTAGTTCACATTGTTTCATATCCTATGCTAGTTTAGTGGGTTCAAAAATCCATAACCTATTGCTCATGGTGGCCAAAATTCCACTAAGATACTTATGGTTTTTGTTGGTTCATCCTACATGTATACCATGTACTTAAGTAAACTTAACAATTGTGACTCATATCCCTCTATAATCATGTCATTTTGGTGAAGGTTATGGATATAATTGATTTTTTCATTGGAGTAGGTATCTAACAAATAGTGGTGTCATAATAATTCCTCAAATATCTCCCATGTGATGGTGGACATGTTAACATTCTCCATTATTTTTTAGTATTCCCACCATAGGGTGGATTCATATAACAATTGAAAATAGTCAACCTAGCCTTACTATTGTTGGATAAATCTATCATTCCAAATCATTATTTCATAACCATTACCAAGCCTAAGCCTCCATTAAAAAATGTCATCCATTGAAATTAAAATAAATTTATTTATTTATTTCATGGGTGATTTCATCAAATCTCGTATTCACATCATCACTGCAATGAGATCCCCTAATGGTCATTCTTCTATCTATTATGATCCTACCTTTTTCTGATTTGTTTTACTTTTAAAACATTGTTATTATTTTTGTCGTAAAGCTAACTATTGGTTACTTACTTTAGTTGGACTATATGTCAGTACTTATTGTAATGGTATTTGGACTGCATGTTTAATATTGAAATTAATAATTTTATGGACTTATTATTGAAGTTGATATTATTACAAATCTATAATTATTTATCAATTTTTGATATGGTACTATTGATGTGGTTTTGGTGGTTACAAGTACTATCTATGAGCTACATAGATGTTTAAAATGATGCACATGATACTGAAGGAATTTTGAGTAGTTCAAAAAATTTGACAGGTGTACTTGTTTCGATTATGTTTTCCATCCTTCAGACATGTTGGTTGTCCATTGAGTATATCATTATCTTGACACTAGTACTTGTTGGATTTTTTTGTATACTATTGTACTTTGTCTTTTATCACAAGTCATTATATTTCATTATTTTTTATGGTTGCAGTCTTTTGTTCTACCTCTGTGAATTACTCTAGCTTGCTCCTTTTGTGCAAAATATTATACACGTGTGTAGATCCTACTCACCTAGTTGAATGCATTACCTAGGACCTACCTAGACCTAACCCTTGACACCACTTGGACTAACCCTTAGAGTATATAAAAATGTTATGTCCTAAGGTGGTGGCATAATTGTTTAGTGACTTGGTTATATTATTTATTGTCTTTGACATTAGTATTAAACATGGTTTAAATGGTTTATGTTAATCGATATAAAATTGATGGTATATTACGTTAATTATTTTATTGTAATTGATTATGGCTGATGGTATAGGTCACAGGGGTTAAGCTGTTAATCTAATTTATTAGTGTTAATTGTATGGTTTAAACACTAACCTACATTTTCATTGCCTGGCACTTGGGTTGGCAGATCAAGCTTTCCAGATAAGTTAATTAATGATCATTGCATTCATGGTGAATTTTGTGGGAGATTGCTTTGGGAAATGTAGGAGGATTTATCTCTCCTCACATTCAATGTAAATATTAAGTGGGTATCAGGAAAATAGATGGATGAAATGGGGAATTGGAAACTAAACATAAAAAGTTGATGGGGTTAGGAAGATGGAATAAAAATAGGGAGAATAGTAGGAATTCAACTAGTTTTAATGGATACCATGTTGTATTTTTAGACACATAGCTTGCTTGGTAAATTAGAGGTTTTAGTTTTCTATCTTACTAGCATTTTGAGTTTCTCTCTGCAATTTAGGGTAGGTTATATTTTACCTCATTATTTGTTTTACTATGAAAATTTGGAAAAGTAAGAAGGTTACATATGTAGCTAGAATATTTAGGACTCTTAGATGCATATGCAAACCTTGGTGAAGATTCTATGGAATTAGTAGTTTCATTTTGTTTATAAACCTTCAAACTATATATATGGATTGAATCTATGTGTTTGAAAATGTGTCAAGGATTCAATTCTTTTGCTTCTTATTCTATGTTAAAATGAATGGTCATGGTTTTATGGCTCATCATGTATTATGTATATTAATGAAGGTTTAATGGCTTCTTTTTGTGTGAACATAGTATACTATATTTTATTTGTGAATAATGTCTACATGGATTGGTTGATAAAATATGTCTATGTATATATTTAAAAGGAATAATGGATTTATCTACTTCTTAGGTTTTTTTGGTTTTATATGTTATTTTATCATCTTGATTGCATTCAAAGATCTTAAAGTTAGCTTAGTTTTCAAAATGGTGACTGCATTTTCCTTTAAGAAGTATTACTTGTGTTGACTTGGGGATTCAATATTATTAGTTTATAGAATTATGGTGTGTGTGTTATACACAATTATTTTGAGTTATTTATGACAAAAAACTATGTCGATTCATATTTCATTCAAACTACTAGATTTATACTAGGTCTTGTCATTATAGACTTCACTTTGTACTCATTTATATTGCTTTGATTTTGATATAATTATGTTTGAGTATTTAGGTTCATGGTATTATTGGGTTTTTATATTGACTTCATTTCAAAACAATCTCCCTATTGGTTTACCATGTTGTTAAAATTTGTTATGATATTCCTTGATTTTATTTGTCTGTGTTATATTCTCATGTTACATCATCTTAATCTTAACATGGGTTGCCTTGCCACATCTTTGACTACATGAAATATATTTTTGATATGAATTTTTGATAATAGAAATTGGTATTTTATTACACACACACACACACACACACACACACACACACACACACACACACACACACACACACACACACACACAGAGGTGCCAATTGGGTTTTAATATTGTGCCGCATTAATGTCTTGAGTCATGAATTTAACGATATAGTTAAATGAGGCCGGGTATTTAAGTGACTATGTTTTATATGATTTTAGCAGAACTTATGAATATACATGTTGACTGTGAACATGCTATGTCTTTTAAGTTTGATTATTTTTTTCCCCAACTATGTTCTTGCTCAATATGTTGTGATTTTTTATTTTGATTTTATGATTGACTTTGGAAAAATCATTATGATGACTGTGTTTATATAATTTGTACATGAACATATGAATATATGTTAATTATGTATATTTTTTCATGGTCATAAGCTTTGATGGGGTTTCTCTAATATCTTTTAATGCATTCATTATCCCTATTTTAGTGATTAAAACTTTGACTTTAGTTGATGTTTAGTTTTCCATATGGGTGTTGACTCCTATGCAAGACTTAATGACCCACATCTATAGATGGAATGAATATGTATGGTTTTATTTTGTTGAGCCTTAGAGGTCATAAAAAAAGTTTAAAGGAATTTTAATTTGATTTTATGAAATATTTGGTTTTGTGTTGAGCTTGTAAACATTGGAATCTTATATTTTTGTTTGAATTATTATTCTTTTTTGTATAAATTAAGTGACTTATTTGGATGTTTATATGGTTCATTTATTTAGTTGTATATTATCTTATTACCTTTCTTAGACTAGACTTGAATGATTAAAATAAATGGGTATATTATATACCATTATATATTAGAAGTCAAGATAGTTAAAAATGATTATAACTTGGATGGGGATCCAAGGTGGTTAACTCAAAGATTACATAATATATTAGTTATTAATCAATTATATATTATTTGGTAGATATATTAGTCATCCCTATTTCTGATATATATTAAAATTGTATTGATTATTCCCATCTCACCTTGGAATGGAATCCTTTGTCTTTCTTTTTCTTATTTTATTGTTGAGATATCCTCTAACTATAAATTTTATTGCTCAAAATTTCCATCATGTCTCTGGTTTCCACAACCACCATCCTGTTGATGGTTGGGGTGGTAAGGACAACTAATGGTTGGGATCATAGGACTGGTTGGGAGGGCTTATCTAGTTCATCCACTTTCTACTCCACGCTTCATTGATTTTGTGTACATGTGAAATAAGTTAGTAATAATTTAATTATGCTAATTATATTTATTTACTTAATATACTTCAGTATTAATATTTGAGAAAGATAGTATCCAATCTTGATTATAATGAGTTAGCCATGTTAATGCTAACTTGTGTTAATAACAGGATGCAACATTAAAATAGAAGTTGAATGTTGCCTAAGGGTAAGATGCATAATTTGATATATGTTGTTGAAGGTGATACACTTTCAGTACATTAAGTTATTAGTTATTTATTTTAATTCTCATATTGATAAAGCTTTTTGATAATGCTATCAATTGTGGAATTACTCTTCCAATGTTATTTTATAGTAATGTTGAGCTATTATATATTCTTGTGTCTGATAATTCAAAAAATAATTATAATATTGATTCCTTGGTTTAAAAAGATAACCTAGATATTCAAATTGATCTATAGATGTTATCCTAAATAAAATTTACTTAGATAATTATACCATACTTTTTAAACACATATTATGTATAATTGATTATAACTTTAATCTTTCTATTCCAACGGAAGATTAATCTTTTAGTTATATTATATTGTCAATTAGATATATACTATGTTATTTTGATTTTGAAATACATATTCTTTATTTAAGCATGATAACTAAACTTAATAATTACATTTATTTTATCACATTATATATGCTAAATCCAATTACATAGATGCATGCATATGGGATTTTTAGTCATTTTTAGCAATGCATAAACTATTAAAAATTACTAGTTGCTAGTACATACAAAGATTTAAATTAGAATCCTTCATTCTAGCTCTGATTCAGACATATCTAGTTGCACGTAAGGTATATATGTTGCATAAATAAGATATGAAAATTAATACTTTTGTTCATGTATTTAATATGAAATTAATTGATAGTTAATTTAATTCCTTTGCTTGAATGATATGTTTCATAAGCATGTCTAATATTTTTGCATAGTATAGTTATGTAACAAAGTGAAGTTAAAATATCTTAAATGAATTGTTTATGTCCAATATTGGCATTATGAATCAATTAGATGAAATAAGTATGTTTCATGGTATTTATAATTCATGTAATGTTGCATATTTATATTAATAGAATATGCTTACTTGTTATTCTCTATTCCTAAGGTTGTGTACAATTACATTTTTTCTTTGGATAGTTGAACATGATTACCTTATTGTCAATGCCTTGCCAATATAAAATTGTAAATTTTTTTAAGTGAAACATTTTATTTAGGTTCCACTCACCTTGAAACTTGACTGAAGTATGTTTGCATATGATTGTGTTGTATTATTTTTTATGTGAATCACTTGCTGCTCTCTTTTAGTTATTTAAATACAAGCTTAATTCTAGAATGTGATGGTTCATTATGTGTGCATTACTTAGAAAACACTAGAACTTCGTATGAAAATAAATTATTCCTTTCTTATATAGTTATTTAAAATACTTAACATTTGGATTGATTCATAAATTTTTTCTATTGAAATAAATAGATGATTAAAGACTAATTTATTAGACATATTAGAGGAATAATTTCTTAATCTCTCTTAGTTTATATTATTGTAATGATTATGCCAATATAATGTCATTATATAAATTTATTTGTAGACTACCTATACGATATTTGATGAATAATGATACTGATCATAACTATATCAATAATTATTATTTAGAATAATGGCATCCATGTGTAGTAAACGTATGATGTATGATTTATTTAAACAATAGTATAGTGACCTTAAAGGCCATGAAGGTTTTATGACCTCTACCGGTGGCACTATAAAACCTTAAGTTCTAAATCTATTTTCTCTTTATGTAATGTTATTTTCTACTGCATAAATTATTATAAATCTACATGTGACTAATTAATTTCTACTTGATAATTATGTTTACTTGTCTTAATTATGTTTAAACATAAGGTTAGTAACATATAATTTTAAATTAAACCTATGTTAACCTAAATGATAATTTAAGATGTTAGACTTATTATTCATGGTTAAACTAATCCTTAAATTTGACTGTCCTTGAGCAAGATTTAAACCCACTAAGGAGAGTGAGATATTTACCTAGGGTTAATGGCTTAGAAATGGTATTATATAGAAGTACTAGTGCCACGTGTGGCACTTGGATCCTATCCATATATGTATACACCGATACACCTTGAAACCCTTAAAACATATATTAAAGTAACATGCTTCCCCATAACACCTTGTATATGTATTTATATCTATCTAATTACCTTAGTTAACCTCATTTTGTTTCAGTTGTGCATATGTGAGTGCATTGAATGTTTATCATTTTTCCTACTAAGTAAGGTATTTAAGTCAAACACGCATCTAAAATGTCTCTGATATATAATTTTAAAATTTTTTTTGAGTTGTTTCATTTGTTATCAAATTAATTTTATGGTCTTAAATACTTTGTAAACAACTTTCCTTTTATAAGTTTGTAATCTACTTAGTTATCACTTGTAGTTATTTGGATGGTTATAACATGATCAAGCATAGGTAACATCTATGGGAACCCTTTTGATGTCAACCTAGCTATGGGTAGAGGTAGAGGATGAGGAGTGGGTCATCATGACTATATCCCCATTCATAACCAAGAATATATTTCAATAAATAATGATGACCATAATAAGGAGGTACCTAATGTTGATGCAGTTTGTGGGAGTCTAGTTGCCAAGCATGACGAGATCCTCAATGTAATTTTTATAGCCCATAATACCTTGTAAGGAAATATTGATAACCAAAAAAAATATTAAATAATCTTGAAGGGATATCCCAAGAGGAAGTACTCATACTGGAAATGGAAAAAGTAGAAGGACCTATGATTGAAGAATTACTTTTGGCCATTGTTGACACAATCATCAAAGAGTTGAAGAAGCTTAAACTATGTACTTTTTTGGGTGAATAATTAGGTGATGTATCCAACATATGGATGTTACACTTAAATATATATTTTAACTTACATAACATGCCATTGAATGTGAAAACCAGGGTGGTAGCCTATCAGCTAGTTGGTTTTGTAGCTTTATGGTTGACTCACCTTTTTGTTATGGAAGGATATCAGCCCTTGAACCTGTTTTGGTTTATTTTTGAGACTTGTTTTCATAAAATATAGATTAATCCAAACTATAAAAAAAATAAAATCACTAATTTTTATCTTTTAAAGTAAGAAAACATGTTTATTGTTGACTTTGAAAATAAGTTTATTAATTTTCTGCATCATGTGAACTATATACATGATAGAGAAACCAATATTACTAAGTTAAAACATGCATTCAAAGAAATAATGATGCATGACATCAATATGATGAACCCAAACACTCTAGCTATAGTAACTGAATTAGCCTATAGGCTTGAGAAAAAAATAAAGTCTCGTAAAAAGGCAAGACAAAAATTTAAGACAAGCAGACAATAGTCTAAATAAAAAATCCTTTCTCCCTTAAACAAGAAATTTTAAAATTTAGATCATAACCACATATTTTTAGGTGGCAATATAAAATTTAGAATTTTTTAAAAAAATAATAGAAGTTTCAAGTCACACAGATCCTCTAAATCTGGTTTATATAAGAAAAAACAACACAAAAGAAATGAATGTGGACCTACCAATGTTTTGATGGCATATTTTAGACCTATTTATTTTTGGGAATGTGGTGATAATCACTATAATAAAGACTATTTTAAACTAAAATCAGGCCAAGTAGGGAATCACAAGGTATATATTATTATTTATAATCATAATGCTTATATGCAAGCTACTCTAATTGAAACTAGAAGTATAATAAATGGTTTTCCATTGACTATATTGATTGATTTAGGTGCAAAAAGTTGATTTATTTATATTTTTAATACAAGGAAATGTAAATTTGAATAAATTTTGATAAGAGAAATTTGAGAGGTTGAGTTTGGCACTGGCAAAAATTATCTATTTTTGAGTGATTGAAAAAAGTTTAACTTGATCTTGGTATTTTTAAGACTAAGGCGAACCTTTTTATTGTGATTTTAGGGTCTTATGATCTCATATTTATGATGGATTGCCTATGTGAACATCAATCCACACTTGATTATATGGGTAAAAGAGTATGGTGCATCAATGACCTTGGCTAAATTATAGAATTACAAGGAATGCGAGGGTCTGTAAAATGTAAAAAACTCTCCACCTTATAATTAAAAAGGAATTTTAGGGAAGGATATAGACTTTACATAGTCCAACTATAGTAATTACCCAAGGAGAAAGAGTTATTACATATAAATTTTCCTATATTGATGGATTATATAGATGTTTTCTGTTTTTAAATTATTTGGTTTACCACCTAAGTGGGAATTTTATTTCTCCATTGATATCATGTTTGGATTTTCCCCTACTCCTAAATCCCTTTGACTCATGAATGTGACTAACTTGAAAGAGTTAAAAGTTTAGCTACAAGAAATCTTAGACAATGGGAACATCTGACCAAGTGTGTCCCCTTAGGTTGCTTTGGTGGTCTTTGTGAAGAAGGACAATACATTGAGGCTTTGTATTAACTATCACTTCTTAAACAACGTAACAATAAATAACCATTATACTTTTCTTAGGATTGATAAATTATTTGATTGAATGAAGGGTGTTGTTATCTTCATGAAGACTGATTTGATATCAGACTATAATCAGTTGAAAATCAAAGAAGAGGATATTCATAAAACAACTATTAAAACTAGATATGGACATTACGAGTTGATGGTTCTACCTTTTGGCATAACTAATAGACCTTCAGCTTTAATGAATCTTATGAATAACATATTCATACATTCTTAAATAAGTTTTTGCTATTCTTTTCTTGACATTATCATTTATTCAAAAAAAAGAGGTTGATCATGATCAACAACTTCATTTAGTCTTGCAAAGACTAAGATAGTGTAAATTATATTGAAAAATCTTCAAATGTGCATTTTATGAATCTAAAATTCATTATTTGGGACACATTATTTCTAAAGAGGGAATCACTATTGTTCCCATGAAAATTAAAGCTATTAAATATTGGCATGTTCCTATCAATGTGCATAAAGTTCATATCTTCATAGGTTTAATTGGTTATTATAGGTATTTTATTGAAATTTTTTATACTAAGGCATATCCCACTACCTCTCTGTAGTTTAAAGATAATAAATTTGAGTGGAATAGAGAAATTTAACAAGCTAAAAGTGTTGCTTAAAGTAAAAAAATTTCTTATAATTTTAGACTGGTAACCTTGAAATTCGAGCTGATGCTTCTAAGAAAGGATATGAAGGCATCTTGACCCAATATGGCAAAGTGGTGGCTTATGAGTCATGAAAATTTAAGGATCATGAAAATATTTATCATATACATGACATGGATCTTGCTACCATTGATCTTGCATTTAAACAATGGAAACATTTCATGTTGGGAAAGTCTTTCAAGACGAAATCTAATCATCACATCCTTGACTATCTATTTTCTAAAGATGATCTAAATGCAAGCCAACATAGGTGGCTAGAATTTTTTAATAATTTTGATATGGACATATCATATGTCAAAGATAAGTATAATCATGTGGGTGATAAACTTACCAGATGCACGTACCTTGCTACCTTGTTAGTGTTAAAAGATAATTTTAGAAGTGTTATTTTGGAACAATAGATTGCTGATGAATTCCACTATGATGTAAGAATAGGTCCGACTAATGTGCCTATAGTAAAAATATTTGATTATTTTTCTTTTGTAATATATTGCTTTATAAGGCATAAAGATATAATTTATGTATCTACTTTGGGCGACTTGAGAAATTATGTGTTTAAAGAAGTTCCTACATCACTTTGTTATGCTCATCTTGGGGTTACAATGATGATGCATGAGTTGAGAATGCTCTATTTCATGTTTGGAATGAAGCATGATGTCACTAGTTTTGTAGTAAAATGCTTGGAATGCTAGAGGAATAAAGTTGAGTATTGCCATCCAAGAGATAAGTGGGATGTCATTTCACTAGATTTTATTGTGGGGTTACCAAAATTATGTATTAGGCATGATATTATTCTTATTTTTAATAATATGGCCACTAAAAGTCAGCCACTTCATTACTATAAATTTAATGGATGACACTTCTTTGTTTGTGGAATGTTTCATGAAAGAAGTGGTTAAACTTCATGGTATACTTGAAGTGATTATTTCAGATTATGACAAGTTATTTACTTAAATATTTTGGCATATATTGATTTCAACCTTTAGAACAAGGTTGATTGTAGTTCTTCATATCATCTCAAAACAAATGGACAAAATAAAAAGTTTAACCAAGTGGTTGAATATATGTTACATATGTACGTTATAGATCAACAAATTAAATGTAAAGATTACCTCCATTTAGTTTAATTTTCATACATTAATTCATACCATTCTACAATAAGATGGATCCATTGAGGCTCTTCATTGGTGTAAGTGCAAAACTCCTCTTGGTTGAGATAACTTGGAGAGTAGAGTTATTGCTTGACTTGAATGATAGGTAGATGGAATTAATAAGGTAAAATTTAAAAATAACTTCAAATCAACAAAGGATCTATGATTATCAAAAGAGAACTCCACACAAATTTATCATGGGAGACAAAGTGTTTCTACATGTTAGATGATAGAAAAGTTTTTTAATATTCAACAAAGCTTCTAAATTAGCTCCATAATTTGTCAGGCCTTTGGAAATTGTGGAAAATATTAGTCCTATTATCTGTTAAATATCCCTTTTCCCTATTCTATCAAAGATTCATGATGTATTTCATGTTTCTTTGCTAAAAAGGTATATACTTGATCCATATCATGTTCTAGGTTGGACTCATTTATAGGTCATGGACTAGGAAAATATCTAGTTATATCTAGTGAGGATCCTGGACTAACATAGAATTAAGTTGTAAAACAAAGATATAAAGTAGGTTTTGGTGTAATGGGGCCTCATGAACAAAAGATGGGATACTTGGAAAGATGCACATCTATTTAGATAGTATTATGCATATATTTTTGACTAAGTCATTGAGATATCTCCCTTTTAATGGGGGAGGATGTTATGATCTCATATTTTTATGTTCTATTTTACAATTAAAATATTGATATTATTATTGTTGTAAATTTGACTATTAGTTGTTTACTTCAATTTGATTATATGCTAGTGCTTGTTGTAGTAGTATTTGGATTGCATATTTAGTAATACACTTAATAACTTTATGTACTAATTACAACAATTGATATTATTACAAATTTATAATTATTTACCTATTTTTGATATGGTACTATTGATATACTTTTGGTGGTTACAAGTACTATCTATGAGCTATGCAATTGATGGAAGTGATACATCTAGTATTAAGAAAATTTTGAGAAGTCATACAAGTTTTATAGGTATACTTGTTTCATTTATGTTTTTCATCCTTCAAAAATCTAAATTGCTCATTTAATTTATTGTTATCTCTATATTAGTACTTATTGCATTTTATTGTATGCTGTTGTACTTTGTATTTTCTCACAACTCATTATTTTTCATTACTTTTTATAGCCATAGTCTTTTATTCTACATCCAAAACTTACTCCAACTTTCCATTTCTATGAAAAATAATGTTCACTCATTTACACTTGCATAAATCCTACTCAATTAATTGTATGCATTATCTAAGACCTACTTAGACATAACCCTTGACACCCATTTAACTAATATTTAAACTATATAAAAACCTTATGTTTTAAAGTAGTGGCATAATTGTTTAGTGACTTGTTTATATTATTTATTAGCTTTGACATTCGTATTAAATAGGATTTAAATGGTTTAATTTAATTGACATCAAGTTGATGGCATATTATGTTAATTATATTATTAACATTTATTATGGTCAGTGACATAGGTTGTAGGGATTAAGACGCTAATCCACTTTGTTAGCATTAATGGTATGGTTCAAATACAAACCTATATTATCATTGGTTGGCACTTGGGTTGGTAGATTGATCTATCTATATAGATCAAGTAATGATAATAACATTCATGACAAATTTGATGGGGGATTGTATTGGGAAATGTAAGAAGATTTCTCTCTCCTCACATTCAATATGAACATTGAATGGGTATGGATAAAATGGAGGGATGGAATGGGGAGTTAGAAGATGGATAAAAATATTTGATGGGGTTAGTAATATGGAAGAAAAATAGGGAGTAGAATAAGAGTTCAACTAATTTTTATGGTGGCCATGCTATATTTTATGACACATGGCTTGCTTGGGCAATTAAAGGTTTCAATTTTTTATCTTATTGGATTTTTGAGTTTTCCTCTACAATTTTTGGTAATCTATATTTTGACTAATTATTTATTTTACTATGAGTGAAAATTTAGAAAATTAAAAATGTTACGTATGCAATCAAAAGTCTTAGAAATTTCATATGCATATGCAAACCTTGGTGAAGATTCAATGGAATTAATAGTAGCATTTTGCATATAAAATTACAATACACACACACACACACACACACACACACACACACACACACACACACACACACACACACACACACACACACACACACACACGCACACGCACACGCACACGCACACGCACACGCACACGCGCACGCGCACGCACGCACACGCACACACACACGCACACGCACACGCACACGCACACGCACACGCACATGCACACGCACACGCACACGCACACGCACACACACACACACGCATGCGCACACACACACACACACACACGCACACACACACACACGCATGCACACACACATGCACACACGCAGGCACGTGCACATGCACACACACATGCACGCACGCACACATGCACGCACACACGCACGCATGCACGCACACACACACACATGCACGCATGCATGCATTGAATCTGAGTGTTGGAAAAGTTTCATGGATATCATTCTTTTTTTACTTATTCTATGTTAAAATGAATGGTTGTTGGTTTTATGGATTGTTGTGTATCATGCATGTAAGTGAAGTTTTCATGGATTTTTTTTGTAAGAATATAAGATACTATGTTTTCTTTATGAATAATTATTGTGTGGATTGATTAGTTAATTTTTTTTTGTATATCTTGAAGAGAAATAATGAATTTAGCTCCTTGTTAAGTTTTTTGGTTTTATAAAAACATGTTATTTTATCTTCTTTTTTGCATGCAAAGATCTTGAAGGTCGTCTTGGGTTTCAAAATGGTGACTATATTTTTATTTATGAATTATGTTTGGGTTATCTTAGGGATTCAATAATATCGATTGATATAATTCTGGTGTGTGTGTGTGTGTGTGTGTGTGTGTGTGTGTGTGTGTGTGTGTGTGTGTGTGTGTGTGTGTGTGTGTGTGTGTGTGTGTGTGTGTGTGTGTGTGTGTGTGTGTGTGTGTGTGTGTGTGTGTGTGTGTGTGTGTGTGTGTGTTAGTTATACATAATGATTTTGATTTCTTTATGATAGACAACTGTGTTGATTCCTATTTTATTCAAACCAATAGATATTTTCTTGGGTCTTCGTCGTGATAGACTTGACTTTTTATTCATTTATATTACTTCACTTTTGATATAGTTATGTTTGATGATTTTAATTTATGGAAATGTTGGATTTTTATATCGACTTCATTCTTAAACATTTTCCTTGTTGATTTACCAAGTTGATAAAATTTGTTATAAGATTCCTTAATGTTATTTAGCTCTGTTATATTCTCATGTTGCCTTATCTTGATCTTACCTTTACTTTTATTGATGCCTATTTAACTTCATGTAATATATTTGTGACATGAATAGTTGATAATGAACATTGGGAAATATATAGTCAAGTGTCTTTTTTGTTATAATATTGTGACTCTATTTATGTCTTAAGTTGTGACTTTAACATCATAGTTAAATGAGATTGGGTATTTAAGTGACTATGTTTTATATGATTTTGTGGAGCTTCTGAATATACATGTTGAGTATGTATATGCTATGGATTTTAAGTTTGATTGGGTTTGTTCCTCACTACATTTTTTCTCAAATTGTTATTATTTTTAACTGGGCTTTTATGAATGCTTTTGGCTACATTTGTAAGATTACTTTATTTATATAATTTGCATAGGAGCTTATGAATATATGTCAACTTTGTATATTTTTTTCATGGTCATAACCTTCGATGGAGTTTATTTGATATCTTTGACAACATTCATTATCCCTAGATTGGGATTATTTATGGCATAAGTTGAATAAGTTTTGGTGATTAAAATTTTGACTGTGGTTAATATTTAGTTATTGATCTGGGTGTTGGCTTATATGCAAGACTTAATGACCCACCTCTATTAATATGGCATGAATATGGATGGTTTTATTTTGATAAGACTTAGAGGTCATTGAATAAGTTTAAAGGTGTTTGTATTTACTTTTATGAAATTTTTGGGTTTGTGTTGACCCTGTAAACATTGTAATTTGTATTCTAGTTTAAATTATTATTCTTTTTTGATTAAATTAAGTGATTTATTTGGATGTTTATGTGGTTCATTTATTTTATTATATGTTTTATGGCTACAATTCTTAGATGAGACCTGAATGATTAAAATAAATTAGTATATACTAGTATATATTGATAGTCAAGACAGTTAAGGTTGATCATAATTTAGATGGGGATCCAAGGTGGTTAACTCAAAAAATATGTAATGAATTAGTTATTAATCCATTATATATCATTCAACTACCATGTTAGTCATCTTTACTTTGAATGTATATTGAAGATGGATTAATTATTCATGTCTCACCTCTGAATGGAGTCCTTTATCTTTTTTTATTATTTTATTATCGAGATGTCCTCTATTTAAAAAAATTATTGCTTCGAATTTCTTTCATCTTCTTGGTTGCCACAACCACTATTGTACATAGATATTTAGATTGATCTATGGATGTTATTCTATGTAAAATTTACTTAGATAATTATACTATATTTTTTAAACATATATTTGGTATAATTGATTAGAAATTAGAGTTTTCTATTCCAATGCAAGAATAACATTTTGGTTAGATTATATAGTTAATTAGATACATACTATGTTTTTTAAATTTTAAAATACATAGTCTTATTCTAAGCATGAGAACTAAGCTTAATATTTACCTTCGGTTTATCACATTATATATGGTAAATCCAATTACATAGATGCATGTATATGGGATTCTTAGTCATTTTTAGCTATACATAAATTATACAAAATTACTATTTATTGGTACATGTAGAAAATCAAATCAAAATCTTTCCTTCTAAATCTCTTTCAAACATACCTGGTTGCATATAAAGCATGTATGTTGCATATATCAGATTTAATTTTTTTAACTTTTGTTCTTACATTTAATATAAAATGAATTGAAGTTTTTTTTTACTCCTTTATTTAATCAAAAAAATTTATAAGCATGTCTAATATTTTTGCAGGGTATAGTTATGTAACAAAGTGAATTTGAAAGATCATAAATGAATTGTTTATGTCTAATATATCCATTAATGATCAATTAGATAAAATAATTATGTCACATAGTGTTTCTACTTCATGTAATGTTGAATAATTATATAGATAAAACATGGATGCTTATTATTTTTTATTCCTTGGGATGTGTATGCTTACCTTTTCCCTTCCAATAACTAAACATGCTTGCCTCATTTTCCATGCCTTGTCCAATATTTATTTTTATAAGTTCTTTAAGTTGAATATTTTATTTGGGTTATAATCATCTTGAAACTCAACTAAATTTTGTTTGCATACGATTATGTTATATTGTATTTTATGCAAATCAATTGGTGCACTATTATAGTTATTTAAATACGATCTTAGTTCTATAATGTGACGGTTCATTATGTATGCATTACATAGGTAATAACGGAACTTTGTATGAAAATAAATGATTTCTTTCTTATATAGTTATCAGAAATGACTTAACTATTGGATTAATTCATAGATTATTTCTCTTGAAATAAATAGATGATTAAGGACTAATCGATTAGATATCTTATAGGAATAATGGTTTGATCTCTCTTGTTTTATAATTTCATAGTAGCTATGCCAATATAATGTCATTATACGGACTCATTTCTAGATTGACTAAATTATTTGATGAATAATGATATCGATCATAACTATATTATTAATTATTATTATTATTATAAATAATAGTATTCTTTTTTAGTAAATGTATGGCGTATGATTTATTTAAATAATGGTACAATGATTTTAAAGGTCATGATGCATTTATGACATTGATCGGTAGCACTATGAATCTTTGAGTATTAAATTTTTTTTGTTAATGATATTTTATATTACATAAATGATTATAAATCTGCATGTGATGAATTAATTTTTGGTTGTTAGTTATGTTTACTTGTCTGAATTATGTTTAAATATAAGGTTAGTAACATATAATTTTAACGTAAACCTATGTTAACTTGAATGATAATTTAAGATGTTAGAATTATCTTTCTTTTTTAAACTAATCTTTAAACTTAACCATCCTCGAGTAGGACTAAAACCTATTGAGGAGAGTGAGGTATTTACCTATGGTTAAAGACCTAAAAATAATCTTTGTGGAACTAAAAGTGCCACATATGACACTTGGGTCCTATCCATGTATGTATACACTGATACACCCCATACCCTATAGAACCTATATTATAGTAACACATTTCCCTATAGCACCTTTTATGCATATTTACCTCTAGCTAATTACCTCAGTTCACCTCTTTAGTTTTAGTTTTGCATATGTGAGTGCACATAATGTTTATCACTTGCATTACCAAGAGAGATATTTGAGTCAAATACACATCCAAAATGTACTCCTATATAAACATCCAAGTTAGGTATTGAGGTATTTTTTTTAGGGGATCAGGTTGTTTCACTTTCCAACAGAGTATGATATCACTCTTTACAAAGACTATGCACATGTTCCCACTCATAAAATACAACTTCAAATATTTCAAAGTCATTGGGCCTCACATGACAACCTTTTCTCTAGCGCAAAAATAATCAATACTTAGATACAACTTCAATATAATCTTAGTTTTAATTTACTCATCTAATCTAAGCATAATTTATATTGTTAGCTCACGATTTCATATCAGATGAAGCACATAGTTCAGAAATAACATCTTCAGTGCATGATTTCATAAATCACATTGTGGTTTTCTCTATTGCCCACCATCCACATGCAAAATTTGTTCTAGCTTGTGCATTTTCATTATTGTCATTGCTCAGTGCATGGAAAAACCAAGGTGCCACCAAGACCATGAAGCCACAAAGATGGCATGCCACCTCAAAGGTGACCAAGCTACACAAAGATTTTAGAAACCTTTTACCATATTTGAATTAAAAGTTTCTAGGAATTAATAATGTTAAGGAGAAGAATGTTATGATTTAATAACATTATTAATTGTTATATAGATTTAATTATTTTAAACATATTATAACATGTTAGTTGGTTTGTTATTATTGGGAAATATATTATTGTAATGTTTTTGTTATTAGTAACTATTTTAGATTATTAGATCATATTTTTAGAAAGTGGTTTCGCTATCTTAATTGTTATATAATAACCAATTATATTGTATCAAAAATGAAGAAAATAATATAATATAGTGTAAGTAATTACTCTGTGTATTGTTCAGCTCTACATTGCATATATTAAAATTTTATTAGCTCTTTAATTTGCCAACATATACATTAAAATAAATGTGATAAAATGTCAACTTAATTTTCCAAGGAAAAATCCTTAAGAAATAGAAAAAGTCAAATTAAAATAGCTTTAAAAAATGCACGGTGGGGAGACTAAGGTAGTCAGAAGTAAACAACACATTATTCCATATGGAAGACAACTACCAACCATTCTTGATACATCGAACATATACACAACATTATAAAGTAGGTCTAGATCCTCTAAGTAAGCAAATCTATAAGTTGATCCTTTCTTATTCTCAACTGTAGAAGATTATTTTAATTAATAACTCTAAGATGCCGTAACGAATAATTTTTTGCCATTTTATTAAAGCGGTTCACTCCATCCATAATTATTATTGGAAACTCAACTCTAAATCTATACTTTTTTAAAAACAGTTCTCACTTGAGGTTCTTTCTCACAATTAAAGGATTGCATAACTGCACTTTAATATCATAAATCACTAACATTACAACTTTTTCTAATATTTAATTAAATTAAATATAAAATATTCATAATATTTTTAATTAAATTGAATGTAGAATACTCTTGGCATTTTTCATGTTGTCTACTGACAACTACACTTTTATATCAGGGTGAATATTGATTAAAACGCGATGCATCTTCGCCCTCCTCCCAATAATTACATGGAAAGATAAGTACGATATTAGAGATATAAGTTCTAATGTCTGCATTTTTCTTGAGGTAAAAGGAAATCCAAGGTATTAGGAAAGTTTAGAGGTAACGTTTTTCTTACGCTTAATGATTAAGGTGAAAACCTGCTCTATTCCAAAACCTTTTTGAAATTGTTGTTTTACTAACACTTGCAGGAGTTGTAATGTAAAAGAATTATTTATTTTTTTAAAAAGAATTTTTTTTTGAAATATTGTTTTCATTTTTTTAAATATATTTTTTTAAATTGTTGTTTTACTAACAAGTGAAGGAGTTGTAATGTAAAAGCATTAATTTTAAAAAAAAAAAAAAGTTGGAAAATTGTTTAAAAGAGAAAATAAATGAAAATGTAGGAATGATTAAGAAATGTTAAGTGATAAAATATTCTAAACAAAAATGGATGCAAACATCTTCTTTATTATTGTACACTTTAAAAGAAATTTTATAAGAGAAACTAAATATAATTATATTCCACAAATCATAATCAATTAATTGTATCTAACACATCCATAAATTCTAAAACTAAAAGGTATAATTTTAAAGAAAAGGTATAATATTATATCATATGAATTATGACTATTTTTTCGAACTATTATTTATTTTATTTCAATAAAAAAAAATTTATACATATTTTTACATATTTAACATACTATTATAAATATTATAATCAGTAAATATTTTTAGAAAAAAAATATTGTAAATTTTAAAAAATAACACACTATATAACTATATATATAACCAATATTTAATAGATTAATGAAGTGTAATAACATAATTACTTCTCTATGAAAAAAAAAAAAAAATTATGTAAAAAAATTCTTATTTTACATATAAAGCTTGTCATCTATGTGAATCATATTCAACACATTGAGAAGAATGTGTTTGATTACAAAGATGAAAATAGCTACAGTATTTTACTTGAATATTCAAAATGATTATATATCTTATTTAATTTTTTAATAATTTTTATTTTATATTATATAATTTAATTTTTTTTTTATTTTAATTATCAAATTCATTTACAAATTTGTGAAACTTGTTTCACAAATATTTTTCAGTTGACACTGTCAATAACTCCTTTTTAAAAAATGGCATTTTTATTAAAGATGTAACCGTCAAACTAATATAAATGCTTATCATAATGATAACATTCTTGTTACATAAAATAATATAAATAAATATTATTAAAATAAATAATTCTCTATATTATAATTTAATTTTGATTATTTACTAATTAAGAAAATTAATTGATGAAATAACTATTACATACAATTTGGAGTTAATAAATCTTAATAGTTTTCAAAAACATTAAAAAATGAATGAGTAAATAAAATATGCAATATATGAGTATATATGATTGATTTTATATTTGAATCAAAAATATAATTTTATTTCTAATATAATTATTGGTTTAAATTTTATTTCATTATATATAATATTTGGGCATCAAAAGTTAATTGAAATTCAACAATTATTATCTTATTTTTCATTTAAATAAAAATATATTTTTTTATTATAAAAAATAAATAAAATAATTAAAAATTAAATACACAAATTTAAAAACATTTATTTTTTGAAAATAATATACACCAATATTTATAAAAATGATTTTTTAAAATTAATATAAGATTTAAACATTTGTGATAATTACTCGCCACTACATGACAGGCATGCAATGCAAATGCCGTTAATAATTATTCAAAAAAGAAAAGAAACTAAATGTAAAAAAGAAAAGTCTAAGAAGAAACTAAATGTAAAAAAGAAGTCTAAGAAGGTGATTGACTGTTTTTTGGTGCAGTTAAAATATAAAATTGATTCATTATTCAATGTTGTAGAGATGCCAAGTGATAAATTATTATTAAACAAAGAGAATGACTAATCACATCTTCCTTATTAAGCATTTTTCTGATAGAAAATTATCAATATAACATACATGATCTATTGAAATATGCGAAATGAAAGGGATTCACAATAAATTAAAAATAATAATAATTAATGTGATTAATGGTTAACTTTTCAATCTATTAAATATCTAATTCATTAAAAAACTTATTAAATATATATGATACATATTTAAAATATCGTAATGTTTTTTAAAATATATATATAAATACAAGAATAAATATTTTCAATTAAGGGTAAAAATAATAATATAAATTAGACACTCATTAGAATATTAAAAAATATTAAATATTTTTATCCTATATAACAATAATATATAAATTTTACTTTGTTTACATATAAAACTTGTCATTTATTTTAATAATATTCATTATATTGTAAATATTATATCTAACTGCACAAACAATGATAGAAATATATTGTAATCCAGCTAATATCATTTCACATGTGTACCACCTCCATTTTCTAAGTTTTTTAAAAAACAAAACAAAAATCTCTCTTTAAAAAATAAAATAATAACATCGTTATAAAATGTTCACTCATTAATATGTTTTCACAAAAAAATTTTACAAAAACATTCATAATTACTCGCATCATATTAATAAGGAGAAGATAATTATGTTCTGAGCCAAGTTACGATACTGAGGTCTACGAATTATGGGCCCACATTAACACTTAACCTAAAATTATTTTCTAATATTAATTTTTTATCACATTCCATTTTTGTCAATAATAATTCATGTATAAATTACTCATGTCATTGTGAAATTATTTTCTAATATTAATTTCCTATCACACCCCGCACACACCATTTTTTAATTTTTTATAATTCATGTTTAAATTACTGATGTCATTGTGATTATCTTCATAACTTTGATTTATGTCTTATTGTCCTCTTAATTACCATATCTTATTTTGAGCAATGTTAAATTAGTGCGACGGAGAGACACCTACCGCTTGGGCCATACTTATATAAATATGTGGTTTAATTCTGAAGGACAGTCTTGACTCCTTTTTCATCGAATATGCATCTAAACTAGCCTCACAACAAGCAAATGGAATTAAGAGTATGAAATCTGGATTGTGCTAACAAGGATACTTGACCGTAAAGCTTCGAACTAGTTTAATATGCTACCTATCCTTTTTTAGATCCACACAGGGCATTATCGTCACATTGCAGTGCTCACGCTTATGCATATGAAAATCTAAATCATTGATTAGGACTTGTTGAGTTTTCTTGGTGGAAGCCAATTATGAACCCAAGGACACTTCTTGGCCCTGGGCACTCCATACAGCGTTAACTTTTTCTAGATGAACAAAAATACCTTTCCGAGAAATTTTGTGGCCTATGTATTGCACCTCTTCTTGGAAGAATGTGCATTTATAATGTTTCCCATAGAGCTAGTTTTTCATGTAAACATTACAAAACCAATATTAAGTGCATTTCATATTCTTCCCTGGTCCTAGAATATATTAAACTATATTTAAGGACTACCAGCACAAAGTTGTTTAGGTAGGTGTGTAAAAATATATTCAGGAGGCTCCTGAACATTGCGAGTGAATTTGTGAGACCACGCAACACCACTGCAAATTCATAGTCAACATATTGAATGTGAAACATCGTTTTTGATATGTCACCCTCTTTTATTGTAAGTTGATGATATCTCGACTGAAAATCTATCTTAGAGAATATTTGACCTCCTGTCATTTGATCAAACAAATAGTCAATCCTTGACAAAAAATCTGTCTTTTTAATAGTTTCTTTGTTCAATTGCATATAATTGAAGCATTGTCTCATAGACCCATCCTAGTGCTTTTTTCTATTTTTAATAGTTTAATTGCTTAGTTGATTTCACAAATATGACTACTGCTTCCTCGAGAAACATGTTGGGTTGAACTAATCACTTGTAAATTCTCTCTTTTAGCTACACTCTCAACACACAGCAAGGGTTGTCATCCTATATGGAGCTTTTGCAATAGGCTTTGTTCTATCCACCAAATACGTGGGCAAATAATTTATTTTTTAGGTGGTAATATTCAAATCTTCTTGGAAAATGCATAAACAAAATTCCATAAGATTGGAAAATTGCTCAAAGATGGTCCATCTCCATCCCTAAAATGCTAATGGCATACATTTGATAGTCGCTTCTTAACTATCATTTAATAGATAATTGTGATAAACCTCAAATATATGGGTCTTCCAAGCCCCTAGATCTCTACAATCTGACTATTATAATCAGAGCACTTCACATGCTTCGCCAAATAGTTCATCACTTCCTTATGGGTCTCCAACAAATCCATTATGAGTGTTACATCATAAAACCTTAAAATGGCGCAGTAAAGTTTTACTTTGGTGATGAATTTACACAAACTTAAGTAAAAATTCCTAACCACAAAGGTAATGGATTGCTTCACACTTGAGACCAACTCTATATTATCCATCCTTATTGTTACATGCATTAAAATCCATGCCTTCAAATAACTACAATCGAAATAAAATAACTAGTGGCACTTGGTTATATTAATACAGACACAATAATGGAACCAATCTTACCTAATGTTTGAATAATAGTGGATTGGTGCTCACCATGGTTCCTACCAACTCATGCATGAATCTAGTGGTTGCAACTATCATTCCCTAAAATCTTGTACCAATCTTAAGTTAGTGACATATATGGAGACTCTGGATGATGTAACATATAGTGTGGCCTACCATAAATGAAACAATTAAAGGTGTTTGAATTTTGTAGTCCATTATTGGTGAACACATTCATTATCTCACCCTACTACTATTATCCTACAAGACGTTGACCTTGTTGTGGTTTTATACCTCTATCTCTATTAGGTCCATTCTAAGGTTATCTTCCTTAATGTTTATCTATTAGGTGATATTTCCTGCCATGCTGGATTTGTTTGCCATACTTTTCATTACACTAAAAAAAAACTGCATACATAGGGAGAAAATACCTTATTTTAGGTGTCTTTTAAGCCTTATTATTCTCATGGAACATAATTGTAGTGATTTTGTGATCTTCTAGTTCATATTTTCTCATAGCCTATTCTAGTTTAATGGGTTTACAAATCCATAACCTATCCTCAATGATGGCCAAAGTGTCACTAAGATACTTATTGTTTTTGTTCACTCATCCTACATGTATCTTGTGTACTTGAGTAAACTTAAATTTTTTGAATCATATTCGTTTATAACCATGTCATTTTGATGGAGGTTATGTCCATATCATAGATTCTTCCATTGAAGAAGGTATTTAAAAAGTAATAGCATCATAATAAATCTTTGAACCTCTCCAAAATGAATATGGACATGTCTAGGTTCTCCATTATTTCTTAGTAGTCCCACCATAGGGCACCTTAATCTATAATTTGAAAATAACTAACTGATCCTTATTATTATTTAATAAATCTATTATCCCAAAGCATTGTTTGATAACCACTAGCCAAGCCTCAACCTCTATTCAAAATCTTTGTCCATTGAAGTTCAGACGACTAAATTTATTTAGTTTAGGGTGATTACGTCAAATCTCTTATGTGTGTCATCACTGTAATGATCTCCGCTAATGGTTTTTTTTCCATATACTAGACTCGGGATATCTCTCTTTGTGAAAACTATGTTCACGCTACTACTCACAAAATGGTTCATGATTTCATTCCATTCTTTTAGTTTTTATTGGAGGCATCCTATACATGATATCTCTCATTACTACAAGTATTTCGAAGATGTTGGGCCTCACAAGTACAACCTCTTCTCTAGTGAAAAATATTCAATAGTTAGTATAAAATCAATATGCTGTTAGTTTTATTTTCCTCATCTAGTCTAATCATGATGTATATTATATACCTATAAGTATAAGAGATAAAATGACCAACTTGATTTCACAATAGAAATCTTTCTTAAGAAATAAAAACATAGATTAAAACAACTTTAAAAAATCGATGGTTAGTCCAAAATTTCAAAATAGGTAAACCATGCTCTGATACCAATGTTAGGAACCCCATGTGCTACTCCAAAAACCACCATTTTTTAAATTTTTGAGAGATTAAAATAGTGATAACATCATTCTATAGAGTTACATGTGTTTTCCCATTACATGTTTTGAAATAAAATATCTCATTTAATAATTCATAAATAATCCTCTGAGTTTCATATAGAGGGGATAGTTACATTAAGACTATACTAGTGAAAGCTAGGTTAAAATATTGGGGTATGTGTAGACAAAAAATTTTAAATTTAGGATAAAATAGTACACTTGCAACAAAACCTTTATGTTTTTATCTCTAGACCTATCCTAGGGTCATTTTGATCACATTCTACCACCTTGTTCATGGAGGACTCACTCTTCTAAGTTGATTCATGACCCCAAAATGCATGTATCCATCATGTTATTATCCTTAGCCATCACTCAGGTCATGTTAGAATATTAACACAATTATTTATCCCCATTGAAATATAGATCCCTATTAGATAATAGTGCCCCTCTCTACTATCCAATCACATTATCTTGTGCTATCACCACACAACAACTAATTTTAAGTATTCAAAGTTGTTGAAAGGTCAACCAATGTCCTTAATAATACATATTCAAAGGAGTATCAAATATATGACTATATAATCACATTTTTACCATTTTTCACAAAAGAGGCTTCCAAACTAAAAATCATAATAAATGAAACTGAGCATTTAGAGTGAATTCCTCATCTCTCCCAATATTGATTAAATGAAGTCATACCAGCCCAGAGCTAAAGTTGGAATACATATATAAGGTCAAAACTCATGGTTAGGTCACTAAATAAGACTAGTATTATGCCAACATATAACACTTTGAATTATTTATTTACACACCACCATACCATGGGATAACTACATGAAGTTTAATCCCTCTTCAGAATATTGGTATGGAGGGAGTTATCAACAAATGGAGTGTTTAAGTCACTATTAACATCAATTGATGATAGCATTGGTATTTCCATGTCAATGGGATATGGTTTATAAGTAAAAATAATAATTGTATGGTGGTCTTTACAACTGACTAGAATCTCTTACATAGAACACGTAATATAAACTAAAGGAAAATTAAACCATAAATCCTAGATCTACACTTTTTAATGGATCAAACTAGCCTCACAGAGGATAGGATCACCCCCCCTCTCATATCCAATTTAGGACATTACTTTCTAGGGCTCATTTTAACTATATATGTAGTTTCACAATCACCATATCTAGCCACCTTACCAATTTTAGCTTTTGATTCCTCTCGTAACACTTTTTCCTAGCTAAGTCTTAGTTTTATGTTATGCATTACTCATTTATTAAGGTTATATATTTATCAAGTTTCAAATTAGTGACTGATTGATATTTTAATATTATTATTCCTATTTTTCATAGTAGTTTATCACGAATGGTAATCTAAATATTTCTAGATTTTCCCAATTTGACAAAACATATTGGTGAGCCCACTTATTGTCAACTATTTTAACCCTAGCTTATTATTTGGATTTCCTTCTATCATTTCAATTTTATTAGGTTTTCATATTT
Source organism: Torreya grandis (assembly GCA_037957365.1). Lineage (NCBI taxonomy): Eukaryota > Viridiplantae > Streptophyta > Pinopsida > Cupressales > Taxaceae > Torreya > Torreya grandis. The sequence continues at coordinate 115,909 of JARHVA010009768.1, read as the reverse complement.
CATATTTTAATATTTTATCTACTCATCATAATTATAATGAGTGAATCTATTTATCAATTTTTAGTTCAAAGCTTATTTGTCTTATTTACTGCCAATAATTTTTTTGATTTTCCACACATATGTAAGGCAATTGTTACATAATTATAATAAAATACTACATAAAATATTTGTCCATCACTTGTTTATGACCCATTCTATGCAGATAAATATTGCATGGCTTAGTTTGAGCAACCACTAGCTACGATTAGATATCAAAGAGCACATATTATTTATTTTGTTTCTCTTGTACCTAGATCCTCTAGTTATATTAACTCATATCTCACCTCTACTATTTTAATTATGCCTATAGTATAACATGTGGTTTTAGATTTTATTCCTATATAAGGTTGGGTGAAACGTCAACCATGGTAAGTGTAACATATTTAGAGAATTCTTCCTCATTACCAACCTAATCCAATAGGACTTTTAAATCAATCTAAAGCATATGATATTGTGGATCAGGTAAGGAATACATGAACTCATATTTTCATGATATAATTAATTCAAAAGTCTACTATTTTACAAAATATTCTTACCAAACATTGAATTAAATATTTATAAATTGTGACATAAAGCCTTCCTGCTTTGCATCTATTTTAAATAACTTGAAATATATTGAGGATGTCATTTATTTCAACAATGATCATTTTTCTTCGTAGGCAATCATTGATCAAAATATCTTATTATTTATTCAATCCCAAATCAACACTACAACAATACAAAGGGTTCAAATTGGTAATGGTCCAGGACTTAATATTTGTAATCTTACATTTGTACAAACCATGGAAATAAACATGAAGTCCATTCAAAAGACAAATAATAATATCAAAGGTTTTGATGATTTGTCATGCCATGCTTTGGGTTCTATCACATTAGATATTACATAGGGTAAAATAAATGTATCTATATATAGTTTCAAGTGATGCCTAATCATGTAAATTAATTTTTTAATTTTGTAGGGCATGGAGGCTAGACCTTCTATCTTACACAGATGTGTCAAGTTTCTAGATGATGTATATTTGTATGCTTTCCTATTTGATAATCCACCCTTCAGATATTTTACAATTATGTAATCTACTAATCATATTTCATCACCTTCATGGGCACCCTAGCCTTTTATAGTGCCACCACCACAAATTATTCCCATAAATAAAATTTACAGAGAAGAAATTGTTAAATCTAGTACATATAATACTCAAACACCTACCATACCTAACTCCACATGTGGGCAATGACAAACATGGGAAAAAACTACCTTTATTGATAAATTCAAAATACCCATAAGTATTTTAAATAAAAAATGATGATATTGATTCTAGAAATACTTTAGAAGATGAAAAAAATGCAATACCAATGAACATTAATGATTATTTATGTGGTTTTAATTTCACACAAGTTGGCCTTGAGGAATATAAATATTATTCTAAGATGATCATACCAATACATATAGATACAAAGAAAGTAATTATTGATAATACACAAAAAGGAAAGAACATTTTTGGCTAGTTAGACATTACACATACAAATTTTATATTTTTCATAGAATTAGTAAATACTATTACATACATAGACATTGATTCAGTTATTAAAACATAGAAAAATAGTTCACAATATAGACCACATATCATCTTACAAAACTCACTTCAAAGACAACTAATATCTTTATCGAAAGGATGCCATAGATCCACTGGTCAACTCTCACATTGGGAGGGAAATCCCTTTTATCATTTTTATAGAATCATAGGATGCAATACTCACACATGTTCATATGTATAATAAAAAATTCACAAGTATAATGATAATGACACTATACAATTTATGCAACATACACCTCAACTAATTAACTCCCCATAATTGAACCATACACATAAAATGTAACATCCCTACTAGGATCCAACTAGAAATACATTTATTTTAAAATTAACACATATATAAAAGTAGACTACAACCTGAGAGTCTAACAAAGATTATAAAAGTATACATGCAATCATGGCAACATTTCATATTACAACATAAAATACAGATCTCTAATATCATGATATAATGAAAACTCAATATACAAAGCAATTATAACATTTTAAATTCAACTCATCTAAATACATAATCACTACTATTAATGTGCATCAATGCATAATTAAAACTCTTCATAACTATTTTACTATAATGAGTACAATATAATACAATGTAAAAATAAGATACTTGGTTACCCTGAAGCATAGTTTCCAAACTTAAGTATATGTGGCAATCTCAATTTTCATCTTGATAATTAGTACTACTATGGGGAGGGAGAGCATCATTCGAGCACTTTTTCACATCAACCATGGACCAACAATCCCCTGTACTAATCTCATCATGGAATGACCCTCTCTTCATGGATGTGTAGATAGTGATGGCATAGAAATCTAGAGAGACTAGAAAGTACCCAGGTGTTGTATGATTTCTAACTTACTAAACATGAATTATTTAATAGAAAACTCAATATATTGTAAGATATCACAAATAAATGTAAATCATACTCATGAAATGATAATGTCTCACTAAACATAATTTCCCACTGTTTTATGAATAGTAATATAAAATTGATCAATAAATATATCAATTTCATGTACACCACTTGATCAGACTACCTTTAACTAACATTACAATGCCTATAAGCTAGTGAAGACCATCTCATTCCTTATTATGCAATACAATGCAATTTGGTCAAATGCAACTCAACCACAAGATTCAATAGCTTACATCATACTTAAAAGTGCTTCATATGACATGATATACATAGGAGTAATAATAACATATATTTAATCTATAAAATGTATGCATTAATCTTTAATTATATTATATCCCATACTAGAAATAATTATTATAAATATACCACCTAGGTAATCATACAATTAGTTATAGAATGCAAAAAACATAATTGGTTTCCAGTTGACTACACCTTATGGCAACCCATATAACCACAATTCATTGTTTTAACACAATGAATAAGCATATTAATCAACTTGTAGAGTAGTTATAATTACATGGAAACACACATTGCATGCAATTGCTGGAAAATCTAGAACTTTGTTTATCCTAAAAACACAAGATGTTTAATTTATCAATCAATTTATATTTGGGAGTTTATAAGCAATAATTCATTCAAGTATTTTATTCAATTATTTCACTTTGATATTAATACTTCCCTGGAGAATATTAAATAAGGAAAACTACCCCTATTTTCTAATTATGCTCATGGTCATAATTATGTAACTCTATGTTAAATTTTGCATGACAGGTTTTCATATTTTAAGGAGTCTAAAAGTTTTATAAGTTTTAACCCACAGTACAATGTAGCTATATTTTAATCGTTCAACTCCATTTACATATTGTTATGATTATCTATAAAATAATGACTAAGAATATGGTTTTATATTACCAATCTCATACAATAGTTATCAATTATAAGATTTATGCTCATCGAGCAATATAACTCTAATGTCACTTGTAATGAAAGTCATAATCCAATGTAATACTTGAAAGTATAAAGCCCAGAATTAATTATTTATACAAATTGAGCTTATGAATCCTATCCGAGTCCCTTTAAAAATATTATAAATTTACTCTAAAAGGTTTCTATTGGCATTGACCAATGCTTAAACAAAAGGTATGGTTATATATGTTGAAGAATTATACCCTAACATTAAATAATAACATTCGGTGAAAAGTAAAGATTTGTTATATATAATTGATAGCATTTTTTTTGTTTATAGAATAATATTATATTTTTAACCCCAAATAATAATTCAATAACTGACCCAATAACTACCATATGTCCACTAGCATTATCTATATGCATAGTGCCATTTACAAATAGGTCCATAGAAAATCTTCACATAGAAGTATTATAATAACTAGCATTGTATGAATTTATATTATATTCACATTGTCCCTAAAATTTTAGTGATACATTGAGAATTTTTATGAAATTAAATGTGTAATTTTATTTATTGTGGGGAAAGACATAGTTGCATGGGGTGACGACTTAATAAATTTAATACACAATCCATCTATATAAGGAATTCAATACCCCAGGGGAAATATTAACATAATATTATATTAAAATGTAAAGGAAATTCAAAAAGGTGAGTTGATGCCACAATTAATGATTTATGTATACTAAAGTAATTGATTCAATGGATGGTCTAGTGGATATAGAAGTAGTAAGGGTTGCAACTCACGCCTATGCCTAGCTAGCAATCGACAAGTCATGCTTCCATAGTAGCTTCCAGAACATGTTATTTATACAAGAAGTTAAAAATAAATAATATTTATTTAATTTTTGAATATCCATGCCTAAATATCTACTTTTGTTGTATGCACTTATAATCATGTAATATACTAATAGCAAATATATTTAGAATTGTTTTAAAATATTAAACTAGATGGAACAAATTGATTGCCAAAGGGAATTAATAATATAATTATTTATTTAGGAAAAGAAAGGGGAAATTGATTCTTAATAGTTTAAATTCTATTCTAAGCATATAGACCATCCTATAGTAATTTGGTATTCTAGGCATATGGTATTCATGTTTTTTATGTGTAAATCCTATTTATGTTGATCTATAGCATATATCACTTAAGTAAAATTTAAAATGTGTATAAATCTAAGGTATGGGTCACCATATATATATATATATATATATATATATATATATATATATATTAAGTATACAAATTTTCCACTCCCAACACCCTACTATAAATAAATGGCTTGGCTAAATATAAGATTATATTATATACTATATCAATGACTTAAGGGTATATATATATATATATATATATATATATATATATATATATATATATATATATATATATATATATATAAAGAAATGCCCTTAAGGTGAGTCAATCAAAGAAAAAATTACTTTTTTCATTTATTTTCAACTTATAAAACTTACACAAGCAGTATATGCCATTAAGCAGATATAATACCTAGGTTCTATTGTGCAATGTTAATTTCTGCTATGAACCTATAGGCCAAAAAATATAACCATAATGTATAGATACACATAGTTTCTAATAAGTCTCAGTGTTTTACTAGAATAGATGGAATTTTCAATAATATGACTCATATCTATTCAGTATAAACTCAGTTCAATTCATGATAACTATCAATCAAAACTAGTTTATTAATGGATTCTATCATTTGGGTTTAAAATTATTATCCATAGCTTAATAATATTATCCCACTCACAACTGAATCAACAAAACATGAATTTAAAGACATCACCTACTATAAAATTTGTATGCTGATCTTTTGTGCTTCTTATTGTCAAAGTTGTGCCCTTTTTTTTATTTCTTCTCGAATGTATAAACTATGAAAATTCTCCATCAATTCTTTTTCTTAAAAATAAAGTAGAAGCTAATTTATTTTTTCCAAGATTTTGATTTTGGCTCTCTTTTTGTTTTCATCATTTTGTTTTTGTTAATTTTAAGGCCTCTAATTCTTTTTTTTTCTAGATTTTCTTAATTTATTTCTTTTTTCTAATTTTAATCTTTTTTCCTTTCTAAAAAAATATTCCCTTTTTATATTTTAATATGAAATTCTCCATTTCATATTAAACTAATTTATAATTAAATTACACTCTAGCAATTTAATGATAAAATCATAAATAATAAACCATATTTTATTTTATTTTTATTGAATTTACCTCTATGTGTATTAATGAGATATTAGGCTAAGCAGACAAAGGAATTCATTTCTATAATTTACCTACTCACGTAATCACAAAAAATAATATTTTAAGCAAACAAAAAAAAAAACTTTTAAATGTATTTTCTACCATGACTAATTATTATAGTGTGTGCAAGTTTTTGCTAGCTCTCTATCGACATGTGATGTTTCCATCTACATCATCCTCTCTGATGATCCTCTCGGTATGCTCAAGGGATGAATTTTTATTGATCCACCACACAACACATAGGTAATTTGATCATATCAGATGATAATCATAACACAATAATATATAATTGCAACAATACATTAATGTGCTTAAAATGTAAATGCATACACAAACTAGTTCATCATAAGCAATCACGTATCATCTAAACAAGCAACTTTTTATTATCTTCAAATAGAATAAATATTATTTTTAATTAGAAATATAACCAATATCATGTGTATCTATTATAACCATCCATAAATATCCAAATAGTTTACTTAAGGAGAAATCATGATGCAACATCCTTCCCCCTAAATCTAGTCATCACCTCAAATGACCCATATTCAAACATATGATTTGGAATAAAAATAAACTAATATAATAGTATCTAATTAATTAAATAAATATATAAATATCTTTAAAAACTCATCATAGCCCTTTCATGTAGCACTATCCTTAGAGTATTGGTTTTAATGGACCTTGCACTATTACATCTCTCTATTATGTAGATGAAGTTTATATGTGCAATTACCCTGATTAGTTTTACTATGACCACCTTAAGATCTAGAACTTGTAAAGCATTCCAATTCAACACATGTATAAGGTCAACTATATATTTCTTAAGATATGAAAAATGGAAGACATTACGTAAAAGATCTAGGGATGGTGGCAATTCATGCCTATACGCAATAGGATTGACAACTTCTAACACCTTGAAGGGTTACACATATCTTGGTGATAATTTTTTAAACTTATTGAATTTAATCAAGCTCTTATGGGGTTTTTATCGAAAAAAACACTTTATAACAAACTACAAATTACCTTTCTGACCTCTTTAGATTTGCATAACTCTTCTATTTATCATTATCCTTGACTAATATCGACTTGATTAATCTAACTTTCTCTTCTATCTCTAAGAGCATCTCAGATTTGAAGACTACCATGTCCTCTAACCTGTCCCAACTAGTGGGTGTCTTACACTTTCTCCTATAATGTGCCTAAAATGGTTCCACCTTCAATGCTGATTAGTATGAGGCTTTATATGTAAACTCAACCAATGTAATAAAATCTTCCCACTTATACTACTAATCCATGTAATACATTTGAAGAACATCCTCAAGCACTTGATTAACTCTCTCAATCTGATCATCAGTCTCTAGCTGGTAATATGTATTAATATTAAGATTCATGCCCAAATATGAATTCAAAGTCATCTAAAACCTTAAAATCATTTTTAGATCATGATCTAAAATGATCTTCTCTAGAAAACCATGCAACATATATACTTATTTTATGAATATCTATTCAAGGATATGTGTATCATTTATCAAATTGTGTAGTATGAAGTGACCCACATTGGTTAGTTTATCAAAAACTACCAAGATCATACTATGCCTATTCTATAACATCAACAATCCTTGGACAAAGTCCATACTGATCACCTAACATTTCCTTTCCAAGATATCATGTGGATATAAAAACCCATCTAGATGTAGATACTTAGCTTTCACTCATTAATACTCTAGACAAAATGACACATAATCTGATACATCTTTCTTGATTCCTTTCTAGAAATACAATAGTCCAAGCTCTACCATGGGTTTGGTTACACTTGACTATCCTGAATAAGGGGCATCATCCAATTTTTTAAGCACTGATATCCATAAATTCTCTTGATCTAACACATACATCTATTTATTTTAACATAAAATATCATCACTTTCCAAACAAAATCTTTTGTACTAAGGATCCTGAGTAGTCTATGATAATGACTTCCTGACATAATCCTAAAACTCATTTCTTGGAGAGAACTCAACCACCCTATCTTTGAAGGTACTCCTGATAGTAGTTATAGATATTATATACCTTTTGTGACTGAGGGCATTGGCCACTCTATTCTCTTTGCCTCTGATTTAACTAATATCAAAATCATAGTAAGATAAAACTCAAGCCAACATCTGTAACAATCATTCAAATTATGATGGGTGAATATTTACTTGAGTCCCAAGTTATCCATCTTGAGATCAAAAGGTTTTACCAAAAAATAATGTTGTCATACTTGCAAAGTGTGAATAGTCACTTCAATATCCAAATCATCAAGGGCATAATTCACATGATAGGGCTTAATACTTCATGATGTGTAAACTAGTCATGCTCCATCCTACATAAGGACTCCACCTAGTGCATCTCCTGATGCATCTATGAATACTAAGAAATGATAATTGGGGTCTAGAACTCTCAACACTGGTGTAGATGTAAGCCTTCTCTTCAAATCCTAAATATTTATCTTATACATCTATGACCAAATAAACTTGTTATTATTTTGATATAAGAAATTAATTGGGTTATATATCTTAGAAAGTTTGGAAATAAATTCCTAAAATAGCCTACCAACCCCATGAATCTTCTAAAATCATTGACATTCTTTGATGTTGACCAGTCCATAATGGCTATAATCCTCCCTAGATCTATAAAAATACCATTTATAGAGATAATGTGTCCTAAATACTACACCCTTTTCTAAAAAAATGCATAGTTAGATAACTTACCATAAGGTTTATACTTCCAAAACTATTACAGAACCAATTCTAAATGCTGAATGTGCTCCTCTTCATTCTTTGAATAGATAATAATGTCATCTAGAAAAACTAACACAAAGTGGTCATGATAATCTTTGAACACACTATTCATGAGATTTATGAATGATACTAGAGCATTAGTCAGTCCAGATGGTAATAGTGTAAATTCATAGTGCTCATATGGAGTTCTGACTATTATTTTTAGAATGTCCTCATCCCAAATCCTTAATTAATCATATCATGCTTCAAGATCAATCTCAGAAAATACTATTTATTCTCATATTTGACTGAAAATATCATCTATATGAGCTAAATGATACCTATTTTTGATGGTTACCTTATTCAACATTTTGTAATCTATGCATAGTTGAAGGGTACATGCACCCAATGGTGACATGTTTAGCCTAATCAACCCTTTATCTAAAAACTCCTAGATTTGAGCCTTTAGTTAAACTAATTATGTGGTTCTCATCTTGTATGGTGCCTTAAACTATGGTTCTAAACTAGGTATGGTGTTGATAGAAAAACCAAACTCACGTCTAAGAGGTAAACTTGATAACTCTTTTGGAAACACATCATGATAATCTCTAAAAATGGGTAATATTTGAGAGATGGTTTCATAGGTTCTTCCATTTCATTTTTGTTGATGACAAATGCTTAATTTTTTTTTTTTTTGATCCTTCTTAATCTCCATAGCTAAAATCTACCAAACTTCAACTCGCTCTTCTCATCTTGAATTTGTGTTATATTCCCAAAATCATAAAGACACTCAACCTTATTCAAGTATTAGTCAACTTTGGATTTATGTTTTGTAAACTAGTTGACTCATAAGATCACATCATATGATCCTAGAGGTGATATATCTAAATCTATAACTATTGTGAATTCAAGAAATTTAATCTCAACTTCGACTAAACACCTATCTACCATGACTTTAGCATCATTCTCATAATGCACTGACCATGTGTTTGCCATTACACCATCTTGTATAGAAAAATTACCAAGCATATTAAGAGATATAAAACATTTAGTGGCTCTTGTATCTAACACAATATAAAATTGATGGTAAAAAAAAGTAGTTGATAGCTTAATAGGTAATGCCTAATATTTAGCTTGTTAATTATCGACTGCTACATGAATGTACTACTAAAAATCACCCTGCTAAGGATTAGGGCCTTTGCCTTTTGAATTGTATTGAAGATAGTCATGAGCATAATGATCCTCTCTATAAATGAAACACCCTCCTAGTGGTCCTTTCCTAAAATTATCTTAGTTTCCTTTGAAATTATCTTTGGGTTCATTACCTTGTTCTTATTTCCTGATCCATTCTTGAACTTAGAATTCTGATTCTTAAACTATGTCCTAGAGTCTCCACTCCTCTATTTCTAGTTATTCTTCTTGAACATTGACTTAGAATATACAAATCTCTTATTGAATTTATCCTTCACCTAAAAAAAGATACTTTAGCTTCTTCTCCTACTTGATCACCTTCTCAAAGATCTGTTCCATGGTGGAAGGTCTATGAACATCTACCTCTCCACCAATCTAGGGCCTCAAACCCATGATAAACATCTTGATCCTAAACCTCCCATCTCTATGATATTGAGGTACATACTTTAGTAGTTTAGTTAACTACTTCTAATACTTATTCACTGACATATCACCCTAATTTAGATTTTTAAAATATGTAAGATTCTTATCAAAATATAGCTATGAGAGCCACCATGATCTAAACAAAACCACAGACTAATCCCAAGTGGTGGTATTTAAATTTAGATTCATTTCTAACCTTTTGTGAGTCCACAAAATAGCTTCCTTACTAGCCAACTGGTAAGCTCCCTAAACTGCCTTTGTGACCTCAGAGTAGTTTCAAATTTTGAAATAATTCTCCATATCTATTAACCATGTCTCAGCTCAATCACCAAAAATGGTTCCATCAAAATTAGGTAGATTCACCTTCTTCATGTCTCAAACCAAATTTTCAGTAACTTGAACTGGAGCATCCTTTGAATTGTCCTACTCAACCAAATTTTCTTGAATTTCATCCTACTATTCTTCTCTTACATGGCCATGAACCTCTTACTCTAGAGTTGTAATCCAATCTAGAGTTTCATTCATGACTACTAGAATTTGTTTCATCTTTATTGACTGCTTGATGAGAAATCAAATAGAATCAAATTAAGGGTTCCTATCATCATCATTTGAAGGACCCTCCCTAGAACTTCTCACCTTCACAATCCTTCTTTCTATCAATAAAAGGACATGTAAATGTTAGTAGATGCATTAAGTCTTGGAGTTCAAGTTGTAGCTATGATACCACATGTAATATCCCTGTGAGGATTCAACTAGAGATACATACTTAAAAAATAAAAATAAAACATATATAAAATTATACTACATCCCAAGAGTCTAATAGAGATTATAAACAAATCCATGTGCAATCATGACAAAACTTCATATTACAACATAAAATAGGGATATCTAATATCATCTTAATTAATTATAATATTTTAAATTCAACTCATCTAAATACACAATCACCACTATCAATGTGAATCTATGTGTAATTACAACTCTTCAAGACTATTTTAAAATAACATGTATAATATAATACAATGTATAAATCTATTACTTGGCCACCTCAAAGCATACTTTTTGAACGTCAAGTATATATGGTAATTTTAAGTGTCATCTTGATAAGTAGTACTAATATGGTGAGAGAGAGAATAATAAAAGTGATATTACACACCAACTAAATACCAATGATCTCCTACACTAATTTGATCAGTGAATAGCCCTCCATGAATGAGTAGATAGTGAAAACATGGGAATCTAGAGAGACTATTAAATACCCATGTGTTGTATGATTTCTAACTTAATAAAAATTTAGTGTATCATATAAAAATCAAACTACTATAAAATATTTTATATACATGTAAATCATACTCACAAAATTACAATGTCTCACTAAACATACTTTGAGCAAATTTCTATGAATAGTAATATAAAAGTGATCTATATATCGATCAAGTTCATGCACACCACTTGATCAGAATGAATTCATCTAACATTGCAATGGTAGTAAGCCTGTGATGGCCTCCTCAATCCTTACTCCAAATTACAAATGTAGATTGATCAAATACAACTCCACCGCAAGATTCAACAACCTACATCCTACTAGCAATTGCATCATACAACATGCTATACATAAGTGTAATAACAACATACATTTAATTTATAAAAAATATACATGAATATATCATTATATTCTATCTCATACTATAAATAATTATTATAAATATACTACCCATGTAATCATATATGTAAGTATAGAATTTGAACAATCTAATTGGTTTCTAGTTGACTACACCCTATGGTAACTCATATTACTATAGTTTAGTGTTTTACCGTAACCAATAAGAATAGTAATCAACTCATAAATTATTTATAATTACATGGAAATAAACATTTCATAAAATTAAAAGGACTATTTTAAATAATCCAGATTTATGTCTCCAAATTGGATGGGTGATCATCATTGAAAATGAATAGTTTTTAGGATCTACATAAGTTGTAAGTGGAAAGTATGGGAATGATTTGGTTCTATTCTCCACTTATTAGATTGGAGAGAATTTAAATTTATAAAATTTTGAATAATGTAGGTGTATTATTAATATTTATTTTTTAGTTGGACTATAGACAATTCCAAATTATCTGAAATAGTCCCTAATATCTAGAAAAACCATAACTTTGTTTATCTTGAAAACACAAGATGTTCAGTTTATCGATCAATTTATATTTGGAGGTTTATAAGAAATAATTTTCTAAAATATTTCATTCAATTCATTCACTTTTGGGTTAAAATTTCACCTAAATATATTAGCTAGGGAAATCTACCGTTATTTTGTAATTATGCTAATAGTCATAACTATGTAACTTTATGCCAAATTTTGCATGATAGGTTTTCATATTTTAAGCAGTCTAAAAGTTCAGCAAGTTTTAACCCACAATATGAGGTAGCTATATTTTACCCATTCAAATCTATTTACACATGGTTATGGTTATCTATACAATAATGACAAAGAATCTAGTTTTTTATTACCACTTTCATATAATATTTATCAATTATAAGATTTATGCTCATTGAGAAATATAACTCTAATGTTGCTTGTAGTTAAAGTGATAATCCAATACAAGACTAGAAAGTTTGAAACCCAAATTTAATTATGTATACAAACCAAGATTATGAATCCTGTCTGAGTCCCATTAGAAATATTATAAATTTCATCTAAAAGGTTTCTATAGGCATTGACTGATGCTTAAGAAAAATGTATGGTTATCTATGTTTAATATTTATACCCCAACATTAAATAATAATGTTTTGGGAAAAGTAAAGCTTTTTTGTATACACTGTCTATAATTTTTTTTGTTTATAGCATACTATTCTATTTTTTTACCACAAATACTAATTTAATATCTGACCAAATAACTACCATATGTCCGTTAGAATTATCTATATACATAGAACATTTATAAATAGGTCCATGGAAAATCTTCATATACAAGTATTATAGTAACTAGCATTGTATTAATTTATATTATATTCACATTATCCCTAAAATTATATCGATGCATTGAGCATCTTTATAAAATTAAATATGTAATTTTATTAATCCTTAGAAAAGACACAGTTGTCTGGGGTGAGGCCTTAACAAATTTAATACACAATCCATATATATAAGGACTTCAATGCCCCAAGGGAAATATTAACATAATGTTCTATTAAAATGTAAAGGAAATTCAAAAATATGAGTCAACACCAAAATTAACTATGTTTGTCTACTTAAGCAATTTATTTAATGAATCAATCGAGTTGATACATAAATAATAAGGGTTGCAACTTGCCCACTTTGCCTAACTAGAAATAAACTAAGTTGCCTTTCCATAGTATCTTCTAACACATATTATTTACACATGCAGTTAAATACAAATAATATTTATTTAGGATTTGAAGCTTCATGCTTAAAACTCTACATTTGTAGTACACCCTTATACTCATGTAATATATTGATATAAAATATATTTCTAATTATTTTAAAAGAATAAACTGCTTGGAAAAAATCAATAACAAAAGGGAATTACTAATATAATAAGATGTTTAGGAAAATAAAGGGGAAATTGATGCATGATAGAGTAAATTTTTTTCTAAGCATACAATCCATCTTTTAGTAATTTGGTATTTGATTCAATCATTATAGAAAATGATTCTAGGCATATGATATTCATGTTTTTTGTGTGTAAATCCTATTTAGGTTGTTTAAACATAAATATCACTTAAGTTGAATTTAAGGTTTATATAAATCCAATGTATGTGTCATTGTATATATAGTAAGTATATAAATTTCCCAATCCCAACATCTAAATGAATATGCTATATTGACACCATGCTAAAAATAAATGGACTAGATGAATATAAGATTGCATTATATACTATATCAATGACCTGAGGTTAAAAATGGTTTTAAGTAAAATAGGGCGATGCTCTTAAGGTGAGTCAATCATTGTCATTTATTTTCATATTATAAAACTTACGCATGCTGCATATGCCTTAAGTAGATATAACTATTAGCATATATTAAATGACATTTAATTTTTGTTACAAACCTATAGGTCAAGTAATACAACCATAATATATATATATATATATATATATATATATATATATATATATATATGTATGTATATATATATAAGTCTAGGTCTTTTACTAAAATAGATGGAATTTTCAAGAATACAACACATATCTATTCAATATAATTTAGTTCAATTCTTGATAACTATCAATCAAAACTAGTTTATTAATGGCTTCTATCATTTGGGTTTAATATTATTATCCGTAGTTTAATAATACTATCCCACTCACAACTAATATCAACAAAACATGAATTTAAACACATCACCTATCGATAGAATTCATCTGTTGATCTTTTGTGCTTATTCTTCTCAACACTATGCCATTTGCTCTTTCTTCTCTAATGCATAAACTATGAAAATTATCCTTCAATTCGTTCTCTTAAATAGAAAATAGATGATAATTTTTTTTTTTCAATATTTTTGTTTTTGTCTCTCTTTTTTTTTCTTATCTTTGTGTTTTTGCTATTATTAAGAACTCTAATTCTTTTTTTTTGCTTTTATGGATTTTTTAAATTTATTTCTTTTTTTCTAATTTCAATATTTTTTTTCCTTTTTTAAAATAATTCCATTTTCATATTTTAATATAAAATTTCCAATTTCATATTAAATTAATTTAGCATTTAATTACACTTCAACAATTTAATGATAAAATCATAAATGATATCTCCTATTTAATTTTACGTTTATTAAATTTTCTTCTATGTGTATTAATGATACATTAGGCTAAACACATAAATGCATCTATTTCTATAATTTACCCACTGAAGGAATCACAAAAAAAAAAAAAAAAAAAAAAAAAAAAATTTAAACAAACACCAAAAGCAATCATTTTTAAATGCATTTTATACCAAGACTAATTATTATTGTGTGTATAAGATTTCACTAGATCTCTATCAACTTATGATGTCTCCATCTACATCATCCTCTCTGATTATGTTGTCTCTTTGATATGCTTGAGGGATAATTATCTTGTGTCTACCTTACAACATGTAGGTAATTATATCATATCACATGATAATCATAAAACAACAATATATAACTAAAGCAATACATTAATATGCTTAAAATGTAAATGCATGCATATACCAATTCATCATAAGAAATCAAGTATTATGATCTAACTAAGCAACATTCTATTATCCTTGAATAGAATAAATCTCAAACTTAATAAAAAATAGATCCAATATCATGTGTATTTATTATAACCATCCATAAATACTCAAATAGTTTACTTAGTGAGGAATTGGGATGCAACACTAAAACCATAAACATTCAATAAGTAATGCTCTTACTATTTGGGTGTTCATTTGGGATCGATGTAGATAATATATAATAATTGATGAGGACACATATCCAAATACATTTACCTTTTCATTCACATAGCACATATACATAATTTAATGTTTTTGTAAGACTATGTAGGCCATATTATAGTACTAGTTGTATGTCATCCCAAGGTGGTGAATACACTATTTTTCATTTTGAACACAATAACTCAAATGCAAGCTACATTTAGTAACACAAGGTTACAAAAAATGGAATAAAAAATAGACATGTTGCAATGATTCCTTACATTAAAATTTGAAGATATCACAATTTGCATTCTCCATGATGGTTTTGATGATAATCACAAATTCTAAAATATGACTCAAATATCTAACTTATTATATCTAATGAGTACAAATGAGGCCCCTTGTACAATACAGAAATATGTTATACATATGCAAAAAATTAATAACAATGACAAAGAAAAGGCTATAGTTATAAATTATTAATTGTATGATGACCAAAATGATGATGACTTATGGATGTTGATTAGATCTAGTATCCCACATTTATTGATTTGTGGTTAGATATGCCTTTTGATTATTGACATCCTTTGGATGTGTTATTTTAGTTATATATTATAATATTATTTATATGCATGTAAGTTATCCTATATGTATGTATGTATTTTAGTATTTATTACATACTAATATAGGTAAATTGAGATTATGAGGAATTCTAAAATTCTTGATAATCTTAATTTACCTACAATATATTGCGATAATTTTACAATCTTAGTTTTATGAATTACTTAGTTTTGTCTCATGTTTTCTTTATTTATGGGTATCATATGTGTCACGTTATTCTTGGTTTACACATTGTTTTCTCATAATAATAGCTATTATTACTAAATTTATAATTCATATACACTAGATATTAATTTTGGGGCATGTGCACAATGCATGGATTCCTCATTAGTTAGTTTTTGCACAAGTTTTATAGATGGAATGGAAAATCCATGTCATTTTTCCAAATTATGTACACCAAACCCAAAATATACTCAATTTTTTCAAATATTAATCTCTATTTTTCAACATATTTAAACCTTGTTTCATCTACAATGGTTGGTTCACTATTTGTACCATAATTTACACTAATGTTTCACAAGAATAATCTATTTACATTCATACAGGGATTCAAAATCACTTCAATACTCTTGGTATACAATGATGGAATTGATCACAATAACTTATAAATAAGGATTTGGG
The DNA here is from genome assembly GCA_037957365.1 of Torreya grandis. Lineage (NCBI taxonomy): Eukaryota > Viridiplantae > Streptophyta > Pinopsida > Cupressales > Taxaceae > Torreya > Torreya grandis. Next base: position 99,133 of record JARHVA010009768.1, on the reverse strand, counting down.
CATTCATATCCCAATCCAAGCTATCCCATGTAAATGAAATATCTAAGGGTCCTACCCTGTACAGTCACTAGTATTGCACCAATACAATACAATGGTTTCTATACCCAATCAGGAGTATTTTATACTTTTCATTCTATAGTTACTTGTGTTTAATTTTGAATATTAATATTACTTAAATATTTATATCATATATGTTTCATTTCAAGTTTGTATGGAACACAATTTAGCACTGTGGCTTATATTTAGAACTACACTTCGTATGTTATTTAAGATGGACATTTTTCATTTTTATCTATTAATTTTACTTTGATAAATTATTATAATAAAATAAGTGTCATGGAGGGAGGGGGAATTTAGACACATAAATTAACATTTAAGATAAATTAGTGAAGTTATGACCAATCCTTTATGCACTTAGCTCTTGACCTATCTTAAGGCCATTTTGATCATTTTCAACTACCTTACGTGTAGAGGACTCACTCTCCTATGATCATTACCTACCCCATAATGCACATCTACATCATATTATTAGAATCAGCCATCAATCACTCCATTATTAACTCTCAACACTAATTTATGTCCCCATTAGAAAACATCTCCCTATTAGACAGGGGCACATTAGTCTATTTTCCCATCCTCCTCTCTTGTTGTCCTACCAAATAATTACCAAATTAAAAAATTAAGGTTATATAAAGGTTAATATAAGTCCTTAGTAATCCCCATTCAAAATAATTTTAAAGACATGACTATATAAAAATAAAATAGAATTATAATTTCACATTGAGAGCAAATTCTTTGTTTCTCCTAGTTTTGATTTCATATAGACCTAATAGACTAGAGATAAGTTTAGATTACATATAAAATGTCTTAACTCATAGTTTAGGAACATAATCAAAATAATATTATAATAAAATCTAGTACTTTGAACTAGTTATTCACACACCATTGTAGCTTGGGAGAACTATATGAAGTTTGATCCATCTTCAATGTTTTTATACAAAGAAAACACTCAACACATAGGGTTTTAAGGTGACACAAAAATTCAACTATCATTATAGTCGCTTCCACAATTGATCAAAATCTCCCATATGAAAGATATAATATATTAATGAAGGTGAACAAAACCCAAATATCCTAGATATTCACTATCGGTTAGATAGTACCAACCTCATAGATTATATGAATACCCCATCTATCATGTTCAACTTAGGGAATCATTATCCAAGGATCATTTTAGATACAAATCCTATTTCAAAATCACTATATCCAACCATTACCACTTCAAATTTTTGATTCCTACCACAACACTATATTTGATTTAAGTATTATTTTTTTATTAAACTTTTCTTATATAATATATTTCTACATTATCAAGTTTTAAATCATTGAATGATTGATATTTTATGTATTATTACTCTTTATTTTTTATAGTATCTTGTCACTTAAAGTAATTTACATATTGATAAGTTTTTCCAAATTTAATAAAATAATATATCAATTATGGATCAACATTAACAATTTAATTAAATTACTTTTTAGATATTAATATCTTATTAAATTGAAGTTTTATCATAAATATTTTATAAATTACTCATGTCATCATGGTTCTCTTCACATTGATTTATGTCTTAATTTCCACTTACATAACCTTAGTGTGGTTTGAGAAATGTTTAGTTAGTTCCATGAAGAACATGTTACTACTTGGGCCTTGATTATATTGATTATGTTTTAATTATCAAAGGCCCACCCTGGACTAATTTTTTAACAATTAGGCATATAAATGACATCCATGCAAGCCTATGGAATTATGAATATTAAACATGCACTCTTCTCATGGGGCTCTTTGAATGAAGTTGTTTGACTTAATCCAAAATACCACATAATTTTCTAAATCCACATCATGAAATATAGTGATTTCAAGTGCTCCAATTTATGCTTATGAAAATCCAAATTATGAAGGCCCCATATGGTCATTGATTAACACTTATTATGTTTTCACCCAACCATATCATTACGAATTGATTGTATGTTTTACACTTATTTTTAGTGAGATTTAATTCCATGTGTATTGTGTTTTAGTTTCATGGCTTACCATGACCTTTTTAATAGAATCTTGATTTCTAGTTTTTAAATCTATGTGGTGTAATTTCATGCCTTCTCAGAGTTTTTTGATTAAAGCATTAAATAAATGAAATCAAAAAATAGTGTTCAGTAAGCAAGTGGCACATGTCATGTTTTTATCACTCTCACTCTTGGGAATTATAAATGAAATTCATGTAAAAATTGAGGATAAAAATGTTGTAAACGAATTTCTACTAGCTGTGTGTCACACTTTTATAGCTTCACAATTTCAGATTTGCATGCAAAAGGAAAGGGGACTAATATTCAAGAGGTATTGAAGCATTCAAACCACATTGTGATTTTATATTATTTACCTTTCAACATCATAGTGACATTTATATTACATACAGATAAAAGTGTATTGAATTAATATATAATCAAACTAAGACATGTGTCCATATCCAATAGGAATTTGATGGAGGCATCAATATCTATGGATAGAACAAAGTATATTTTAGCAAAGAAAGGATAATTGACTCTCATGATGTGGAATTTTGAATAGACTTCATAAATTTTTATTTATAAAAAAATCCATTATCCATTTTACTAAAAATAATTTATTCCAACATGCTAATTCCTAAATCATCTCTTTAAGTTTATGAATATTATTAAGGGGATTTTGATCGATACTATCATATTTAAAGTTGCTTCCATGAAACAATATGAACATTATTTAATGTGTTTGAATACAATTTAAACAATTATCAATTTGTGGTATGAATACATGCCCCATGTCAAAATAAGTAATGAGTTATGTTTTTTTGTGAAATCATGATTTTGAAATTGTCATGGTTAAATATAAGAATAAATGAAAGGAAATGTGTAACCAAAATAACATAACATTAAATAAATTCAAAACTATAAAAAAAATGACTCTGTTCACAATGGAAATTATACCATCAATGAATAAACCCTTTCACCTATCATGAAGGTCAAGTTGGACACATACCCATCTAATTATGGGGTTCTAAAGCTTCACCTATGATCCTAAAGATGTGAGGGTTTATTTTATAAGTTTTGGGAAATAATTAACAAGTCATTAAATACAACTTATTCCATTATAATAATCAGAATTCCACTTTATCAATCAAGAATTAGTTAAGATGAGAATATGTAATATATTCTATTTGATAAAGAAAACCTATGAATTAGATAATCTCTTGAAGAATAGAAATATAATTCAGTAAATATATATTTCTTCCAAGTATATCTTACTTCTTTGCTATAATATTCTCTAAGTTATATCTAAAAAAAGATTAATATAAGAGATAGATTTAAGATAAGAGAAAAGACTATATTTTCCATCAATAAATGTGAGAGAGAGAGAGAGAGAGAGAGAGAGAGAGAGAGAGAGAGAGAGAGAGAGAGAGAGAGAGAGAGAGAGAGAGAGAGAGAAATTGAAAACTAACAAACAACTAAAAAAATAACTAAACTAATAAATAACAACAAACTAAATAAACAATTAAAGCCTAATTAAAATAACCTAATATAATCAACAAACACAATCAAGATAAGATAAAAACTAAAAGAGGAAGATCAAACAAATAAGCTAAAACTAAGCAAAATCAAAAATAAATCTGATAAACTATGAAATAACTAAAAGACTAGTCTAAAATAAATAGAAAGACTAATATATATATATATATATATATATATATATATATATATATATATATATATATTAAAAATGATCTAGAGACTAAACAAGAATAAGAATAAACACTAAAGAACTAAAACTCTAGAAACAAAACTAAAGAAAGATCAAAACAAAAGATAGAATCTATTATTTTCTAACCAAAGAAAGAATAGAATTATACTAGGTAACTAATAAAAAACTAAACTAAATAGAAAAGAAAGTAACAAATAAAATAGAAATAAAAAAAGATTAAAGATAAAGTTAAAGTTAAAATTTTATTAAAATTAGAATCAAAATATATTACAATAATGTGTGTGAGTCTTGAAGAAGAATCATCTCAGCATAAAAAGATAGATTGATTGAGAAAACCGACATTATTCCTTTACAAAAACTTGAATGACAACTTTGCAATAAAAATAGATTAATGAGATGTCATGAAATAGTGAAATGTTGATTATTATTCAAGTTGAATACTTAGAATCTACACATAAGACTGCAAATAGAAATCATCAAAAGATGTTAATCTTAGCAAAATTTAGATAATTAGTATTAAATGATAAATAAAGCTAGATATACCTGTGTTACATAAGCAATTACTTAGTCATAGGATAAAGTACCATTGAGTCTATCTATAAGAATTGTACTATCTCAAAGAAGTTGCATGGAAAGAATAAATATGAATGATTGAATTTAAAAAATGTCTATGCCTTCAATACTTATTTTTGTTCTTGTATCTCCAAATGAGTCTTTAATCTCCTTTAATACCTTCAAACTTAGTTTTTAATAAGTTATAACTAACTTTAGTTAATTATTAGTTTATACTAACTAATTAGGTTTTAAAAAGTCATTTAATTATAAACAAATATTGGTTAAGAACATGTTTAATTAAGACTAAAAGGTATTAATTGATCAATTTTATTAAATATAGGTCATGGTACTAATCTAAATGGGTGGGGACCCTTATTAATTAATAAAAAAATAGAATATATATTTAAATCTTAAAGTAAATAAGTCAACGGTCAATAAATCCTATTTATATTAATCCATAATGAATGTCAAAATAAATTAAGCATATATATTTATACCTAAATTACAATTTGTTACATTTTCCAAAATTTAATAAAATATATTAGAAGTCTGAAAACTAATGTCTCAAGTTTTGTCATGTAAAGTTTATCATAAAACAAAAAGTCTATCCCTTGGATAACCAATAATCATCTGAATTAGAAAGTAATTCAATTACATGTTTGTCTTATTCATGAATACAAATATTATACTCCATCTCTATAGTAAGAAATGATACCATCGTTGTTCCTCAATCAATCGTACTATCATCAATCTCTAGCTTGATCCTTTTCAACATCTTGACCTTCACAGGTGTATCAGTCTATGACTAATTTTCAGCTCTCTTTCTATAGTTCTATTTTTAGTAGTAGAATGTGGAATGTCTATTATTTTTCTTCTAACAGAACCACCTTGTATTCCCAAAATCAACCTTTCATAACTGAAGATAGGCTCACCATAGGAAGAATTTGGACTCAACCTTTTACATTTTCTAGTAGGATCTACATGGGAAGGAAAAGGTACATTTGAGGGGATGGCCAATTTCTTATAGTTTTTAGCATGGAAAATATTTATTTTAAGTAGTGTGTCTTGATTTACAGGGAGAGGATCACTAATTTGCTTATCTATTTCAACATTAAGGGGTTGAAGTGGCAAGTGTTGAGGATTATTATCTAAATAGTGAGATGAACTATTTTGAGAAGGGGTTCAGGCTCCAAACCTATGGTTAAATAAATCTCTATAACTTTTATATCCTCTATATCCTCTATTTATTGGATTAGAATGTAAACTAATTATGATATCTCAAAATTAGGGATCCAAAGCATCAAAATGAATAGAAATTATAGTTCTCGTATGGAATCTAGGACCAAAATTTGTTTCCCAAAAACCACCTCTAGGAAAAAAATTATTAGGATTAGACTGATTAGTATCACTACCATAACTTTATCCCTATTACCTATTATCATTACTTCTAGCTAAACCTAGTTGGTCTCACCTTTATATTATGATCAATTTAGATCATAAAAATCAAATCTAAGACTGAGAAACAATACATGACCATAAGAAACAAAACTAAAAAATGCATATACTATCATTTCAACTAGATGACATTAAATTTTCAAATATAATCCTATTGAAAACCAAAAATTTGTCACCAAGTGTTCTACTAATATATCAATTATAACTGTACCTTAAGCTAAACTAAGCTCACCACATATAATAACCATCGCTTTATTTCATAAATTATTGATATCTTCATAAAATTCTTATTTTTAGCAAATTTATGTAAACTAAACCATTCCAAAAAATGAAGTTTCATATCCAGTCTCAAGACAAACCCACAAATTTTGATGTTGAGATATATCTATGATCTTAATTAAGAATTTGCAAAAGATATCTTCAAAACTACCCATCTATACATAGCTAATTGAGTTACATGTTTAACTCATATTGGTTTGCATTTACTAAACGTGTACTTACTAATCCAACTAACTTGGTTATCAAATTTGATAAAATTATCTATCACTAAACTTCATGCTCAAACCCTAATCAATCTCTTCAAATTTCACATCACAATAATTTCCATTACCACCAAATATTTTGTCCATATCCTGAAGCATTAAAAATATGATTTATATTAAATGTTTGTGCCAACCTTCCCTTATGAAGATGGATCCAAATTACTATCAAACACCAGCTAAGCATATCAATCCAAAACCCTTCAAAATTATAACCCATACTTAAAAAAATAAACATAATTTTGATGGACCCTTATACCCTAGCACATGTTAACATCTTAGAATCATTAATCGAAGGGTCCTCAATCATGTTGTAGAAAGGATTTCGAACCATTTTAAGGATCTTGAGTGAAACTACATTAGTCTTTCTGAAAATATGTAAATATTTCAAAGGGCACTCTTTGTTAACAATCTTATTCCATGGGATAAATTTAAGGTCCTAATATTCTAAATACACACACACACACACACGTGCCCAATGAGATACAAATAATGTTAACAAAGCCACATGACTTATGTTTTCTTTTTTTTTAAACAGATCATTAAATAAAAGCTATGGTATGGAATTGACAATGATTCAAACTTAGAAAATTAAATAAGACCTCAGAATAGTAAACTTTATTCATTCATAACCTTCATTAATCATCTCAAAATCAAATTTCAACAAATAAAAACATAAAACCAAAGCAAAACAACCAACTGGAATGGAAATAATAACAAACAAAAAGAGTAAAAAAACTAAAATACAATAGAAAATAAAACAAAAAAGAATAAACTAAATGATAACTAATCATGGAATATTTTCATATGATGGTCATTAACTGAGTAACATAACCAATTTCCTTCGAGATATTTAAGATGAAAAGTAATATTTACAATAACTATGGTAATTATTTAAGGTCCAAGCCATAATGAATCAAAATTATGATGCTTTCTAAAGTCCTTGTGGGCTTTATCCTAATATAAAACAAAGTCACAAATATTAAATGTTTTGTTAGAAACATTTTTATCAAAAAATTTATGTAATTTTTGTTTATATTTTTTTAATTTTTAAAAGGCTATCTCTTTGGATTCATCAAGATCTACTAAATCATGCAATCTTTGTTGAATTAAATTTGTATCTTCAACTACAATTGTAAAGCAGTCCTAGATGAAGAAATATGAAATTATATTAGCAAAGTATCCTCAAACCCATATGCTAACATAAAAGGTGAATAACAATTTACTACTTTAAAAAGAGTCTTATCAGCCCATAAAGCTTCAAATATTTTGAGATACCAATTCTTTTAATTATCACAAACTAGCTTCATAATAAAAATCAAAATTTTATTTGTGGACTCAGCTTGTCAATTACCTTATGGATAATAATTAGATGAATGATTAGAATTAATAGATTATTTTCTTAAGAGCTTTAAGAATTCATGTGAAACCAATTGAGGTCCATTATCTAAAATAATCTCATATAAAACTCCAAATCTAGAAAAATATTAATTTTCTAGGAAATAAATCATTTCACCTATTTATGAGATTTTAAGTTCTTTAACTTCAGGCCACTTAATGAAATAATTAGTACCTATCAAAATATATCTTTAACCTCTAGATGAAGGCAGGGCAATATTTGAAGTAAAATCAATACCCCACTTTGTAAATGGTTTTGCAAGAATGATAGGATTCAAAGGCATTGCAGGGATTTTATCTCTTCTAACAAATGATTGGGAAGGCAACAAGAAGGAAACAACTTATAAGTACCCTAAAACAAAGTAGGCCAATAATAACACGCTTTTAAACTGTTATAAGAATTTCTTTTGTAGTATAATGTGCACCATAATTTCCTTCATGATAGCCTCTAAGAACTTTCTAAGTTTGATTATGTGTAAGATATCTCAACAAAGCTCCATCTTTATTATAATAAAATGAAATTTTTTTTAACAAACATAAATTTAATGCTTTTACTTTTAATGAATGTCTTTGATTTTTATCTAGATTAATAGGATAAAATTGATTTTGAAAATAATAAACTAAGTCATGGTACCAATCATCTTCAACTAATAAACATTCCCATTCATTCACTTCAAGACCAAACTTAAAATTCTTAGAAACTACAGCAATCTTCATAATCTTTAAAGGTGGTTTAGCATTTAGATTTTCATCAAATGATGAAACTAAGACATTAATATTTAAGGTAGTATTTTCAACTAAGTTTTTTATTAATTTATTACCTTTATTATTTTTAAAAGTTTCAAATTCAAGATCATTTTCTTCAATCCATAAAATCTACTTAGCAAGCCTTAAATAGTTGATTATTTTAAAAGATAAGACAAAACATGTACATTAGATCACACAAAAACTTAATTTCTCATCAATAAATATCAAAATTTAGTCAAAAAAAAAAACTAAAGAGAAAATAAATTTCTCAATAAGGGGTTACCTAGTTTTTGAATCTTTTAAAACTTGATTCATAATAATCGATTAATTTTTCTTCATTATTGGGTTATTACAACTCCTATAGCCTTTTTTTGTAGCATCAACATAGAGGATAAATGGTTTTTTCATATTAAGTTTAGTAAGAATAGGAGCACTTGTAATAGTATGTTTAACATAATTAAAATCCAATTCAACATTCTCATCCCAAATGTATATTTTATCTTTATTATTTAATAGTTGTAAATGATTAGTTTTATCAGCAAAATCTAAAATAAGTTTTATAAAAAAGTTAATATTTTCAAAGAAAGAATTCAAACTTGATTGATCCATGGGAGGAGGTAGTTGTTTAATAGCTTTAATATGTTTAGGATCAATTAAAATACCATCTTTTGAAATAATATGTTCTAATAACTTTAGTCACACTATAAAATGATTTCTTTGAATTTAGAGAAGTACTAAATTTTTTTCATCTTGTGAATACATCATGAAGAAGATATAAATTATTTTTAATCTTTTTAAAATTAATGGTGAGATCATCTATATAAACTTGAATAACTATGCCTATTAAATCATTAAAATCAACATGCATAACTCTTTGAAAAGTAGCCCCTATATTCATCAAATTGAAAGGCATTCCATTATAAGTGAAAGTTCCTGTACATGTGGTGAAATTAATTTTATGTCTATCTTTAATATTTATATAAATATGATTATAACCTAAAACTATATCTATTAAAGACATTATTTCAGATCCCACAACCTTCTACAAAATTTGATCTATGCTTGGTAGAGGAAAATTGTCCTTTACACTAACTTTATTTAAATCTTTAAAATCGACACATAATATAATATCACCATTTTTGCTAACCAAATCCAAATTAAGTAGCCATTATATATATGGTAAATTCAAAATGATACCAACATCAATCATCTTATCTAGCTATTTGTTAATGGTGTCTTCTAGCAAAGGGTTGATTCTTCATATTTTCTATCTAATAGGTTTGATAGGTATGTCATGTCTAATAATATTAGTATCATAACCTTTAAAGTCTTTATATGACCAAAAAAATATCAATGAACTCTTTGAATAATATAGTCAACATAATCTTCTCATTTTTAGTAACCTAAATTCCTAAACAAACATACTTTGGATTTTCTTCAATGCCTAAATTTATAGGAGTGGTCTCACCTGTGATTCTCTTTGATGGTTATTCCATTATAGAGATTTTAGGCTGATCATCAGGTGTGAACATAGACTCTAAATTCACCAAACTAGTAGGTAGTCTGTTAGTACTTAACTATAAATAATATTTATAAATTAGTACATAGTCCTCATGATCAAAATAATTGCCTTCAATGAATAAATCTATATGTTTGTCACAACTAAAAGTAGGCCAACTATCATCAAAATTAGGAATCTTAGGATGAAATTTTTTATCAAATGAAAAATATGTTGTAGGTTCAATCTCACTTAAAGTTGGATTAGAAGCATAAACAACAAGCTTATCATCTATAATAATGAATTCTCTAAGAATATATGTAATGTTAAATTATTAAAAATGTTAAAGTAATGCCCAGACATTTTGCATGTAATATTGTTGACAAGTTTTACTAGTGTTATAAATTTCAGAAACTTATCTAACAACTAACTCTAAATCTTCAAAAGGCTTCCGAATGCTTGATTTTTAGCTCTATTTCCTTCCTTAAATCCAAACATTATACTTCAAATTCCATTGTATTGTTAGTATTATCAAAAGACAATTTAAAGGCATAATAAAATATTTTACCTATAAGAGAAATCAGACAAATTCTAACACCATTACTTTGTTGAGAGCAAGCTCCATTAAAATAAATTGACCATAAAACAGTCTTTTTAAAAATTTCTTCATGCTGATTTTTCGATTCATCCTAATTTAGTAGTTCATATGTCCCAATTATATTTTCAATGTAAGAAATATTATAAGAAGAAGGTGATTAAATATGGGTACCGTAAAAACAATTCCTTTTAATAAAAATAATTTTATTATTAACAAGAACCCATGTGATATCTTTCCTAACAAAATCCCTAATTGTCTTAGACCAATCTCTTCCTAAAAGTATTGCATAATTACTAGGAATATCCAACACTTGAACATTAGTCTACATCTAATCTATTCATTTTGTGTAATTTTTATTATTATATCATGAAAGTCACCACAACTCTTAGTTTGTCTAGAATCAAAACCAGTAATCTTTCTATTATCTGCTTCATAATATATCCTTAATTGATCTACAATGGACTTAGGCATGATATTATTTGAAGTACCTATATCTAAGATACAATTATGACTTATTTTATTAGTAATTTTAGCTATGACATAGAAAGGAGTAATCTAATCAGCAGGAGGATCAAAATTTTGAACATAAATGTGTTCATAATTATTTTCTTCTTGCATGCTTACATCAGCTCTAGGATTTTTCTCTACTTCAATAATCTTATCAAGCCATCCTGGAAGACTAGATGCTTGTAATAAAGAAAATAAAACCTTAATTATTGAAAAATCATCTATTATAATATAATTTCTAGCATCAATTTGTGTAAAATAATTTGATTTATAATTTTGATATTGACTATTGTTATATCTAGTTGCAAAAAGATTATTTTGTGTAGCATTATCATCAGAATTATTAGCATTATTCTAAACTATTTTTATTTTACCATCAGAAGTATATTTATCATTTGTTATTTTATAATTTTGGATGGAATTATAATCTTTATTCCTATATTTATAACATAGACATTCTCATTTTTTGAGGGATCATCAAGAGTATTTATATTATATGCCAGATCTTTGATTATTTCATCTTTTCGATGAAGAAATTTATTAAATTCAATAACTACTACATATGTGTCTAGATAATGATCTAGTTCACAAACATTATAATAATAAGAAATATAATCAATTTTTTTAAAAATCTTTTTTATTATTTTTATTTGAGTAAAAAGGTTTATCATCAAGTTATCTTTTAACATTGACTAGCTCATTACCTAGAATTTGCATGGCCTTTAATATTTTTGAATTATCTAAATTTAAGAATATAGATGACATATCTTTAAAACTAATTCATTTAAGATTCTTTTCATATTCAATACAAAAACTTAAAGTGTCACTATATTCTCTAATGTCTTTATCTTCTAAGCTATTTTATATTTTAAGCGTAAAGCGTTGTAAAAATAATGTCTAGATAACATTTTAGAAGGCCTAAGATCACTAGGGATATTTTCACGTAGTTTAGTCAATCTAAAAATGAAATGATAAATTATCTCACCTCTGTTAATATAAAAATTGAAAAAATCATTAAGTAGATCAAAATCTTCTATAGCTTTTTCAAAGAATAACTCTAGCCAATCTTCAACATCTCTCCAAGTGTGAAGAACCTTAGCAAGAAGACTAATAAATTCTTAATTTCCTTTCTATGTTTGGGCAAAAAATCTTAAGTAATTTTTTTCATTAGTTATTTCAAAAGGAGCACAAACTATTCTAAAAGCTTCATAGTGATCTTCCTCATATTCTATAGCATCAGCATATAACTTTTATATGTTTAAACCTTTTAGAAAAGATAAATTACCAAGATTATTTTCAAAATTAATTATATTAGCAAAAATCTATGGTGATACAACTATTTGACACTCTTCGTGAGATTATACTTCTTCACCTTTAGTAAGATCATCTTATTCTCTATTATTTTTCAACTTATGAATCAGATCCTTTAGTCTCCTCTCTACTACCTATTGTTCACCCACTAGTTGATCTCTCATTGAAAGTTTTAGTAGTTTCTACTTGAATAGATTAATCACATTGATCCTGATGCACTTGATCTAATTACAAATTAGTAATTTCAATGTCAGCAGGTAAAATAGGATCATCAAATAAAAAAGAATCAAAAATAAAATGAGTTATAGGTCTTAGATTAATAGCTAAAAATCTATAAATATATTTTTTAATTCTTCTATCTAAACTTAGAATATCATATTGAGTCTCACATATAAGTTTTGAATATAATTAAATTTCAAATTTTTAAATCTCTTCTTCTTGATTTATGACTCCAATAACTTGATAAAAATTTCCAAGATGATTGTACCATGTATAATGTGTTAAATTAAAAGCAACATCTACTTGATCATATTTTATATATATTATATGTCAAATAATAGAAGGTTGTTGACCTATAAATACCATTAATACAGAGAAAATAAAACTAAAAATAAATTAGATTTCTAAATGAAGTGTCCAGTGGAGTCATCAAATTTTTGGATGATGGAAATTGTACCATCAATAAAATAATTCTTTCGCCTATCATGAAGGTCAAGGTAGAATCATACCATTCTAATCATGGGGTTCTAAATGATCATCTACTATTCTAAAGACACGAGTTTTATTTATAAGTTCTAATAAATAATTAATAAGTCATTAAATATAACTTATTCCATTATAACAATCAGAAATCAATTTTAGCAATCATGAATTAGTTAAGATGAGAATATGTAATCTATTTTATCTAATAGAGAAAACATATAATTTAGATAATCTCTTAAAGAATAAAAATATTATTTAGTAAATATATATTTGTTCAAAGTATATCTTACTTATTTGTTGTAATATTCTCCAATTTATATCTAAATAAAACATAAGTATAAGAGAATATTTAAGATAAGAGAAAATACTATATTTTCAATAACAAAAATGATATATATATATATATATATATATATATATATATATATATATATATATAGAGAGAGAGAGAGAGAGAGAGAGATCAGTAACTAACAAACAACTCTAACAAAACAAATAAGTAAACTAATAAAGAATAATAAAATAAATATACAAATCAAGTGTAATTAAAACAACCTAATCTAATTATGAAAAAAACTCAAGAGAAGATAAAAATTAAAAGAGGAAGATCAAACAAAATAACTAAAACTACGTAAAAGCATAATTAAATCTAATAAACTATTAAATAACTAAAAAACTAGTCTAAACTAAATAGAAAGAACAATAAAGGATTTTTTAAAAAAATATATAGAGACTAAATAAGATTAATACTAAACACTAAATAACTAAAACTCTTAAAACAAAACAAAATAAAGAATCTATTATTTTGTAACCATAGAAAGTACTAAACTAGACTAGGTAACTAATAAACAACTAAACATAAATGAAACTAAACTAAATAGAGAATAAAGTAACCAATAAAACATAAATAAAATCAGATTAAATATAAATATAAAGTTATAATTTCATTATATTTACAATCAAAATAGATTATAATAATGTGTTTGAATATTGAAGGATAATGATCTTAGCAGAAAAAGATTATTTTTATTGAGAAAATCAACATTATTCCTTTAAAAATATTTGAACGATAACTTTACAATCAAAATAGATCAATGAGATGTCATGAAATAGAGAAATGTTCATCTTATTCAAGTTGAATAGATGGAATCTATGCATAAGACTGCAAATAAAAATCATCAAAAGATGTTAAACTTAGTAAAATTCAGATAATCAATATTAAATCATAAATAAAATTGGCTATACCTATATTACATAAGTTATTATTTAACTATCAGATAAATTACCATTTAATCTATCTATAAGAGTTGTACTATCTCAGAGAAGTTGCATAAATTAAAGAAAGATGAATGATTAACTTCAAAAAATGTCTATGTCCTCAATACATGTTGTTGTCATTCTATCTTCAAATGAGTCCTTAATCTCCTTTAATACCTTCAAACTTAGTTGTAAATAAGTTATAACTAACTTTAATTAGTTATTAGTTTATGCTAATTGATTGAATTTTAAAAAATCAATTAATTGTAAGCAAATATTGGTTACGGACATGTTTAATTAAGAATAAAAAGTCTTAATTGATCAAGTTTATTAAATATAGATTAGGGTACTAATCTAAATAAGTGGGGACCCTTATTGATTAATAATATAATATAATATAATACAGATTTAAATCATAAAATAAATAAGTCAATAGTCAACAAAGCTTATTTATATTAATCCATAATACATGTCAAAATAGCTTAAGCATCATTTTATACAAAAATTTAGATTTGTTGCATTTTCCAAAAATTATCAAAATATATCAAAAGTTTAAAAACTAAAGTATCAAACTAAAGTCTCAATTTTTGTAATAAAAAGTTTATCATAAAATAAGAAGTCTATCCCCTAGATGAAAAATAATCATTTGAATAAGAAATTAATTCAATTACATGTTTGTCTTGTTCCTGAAAATAAACATTATACTCCATCTCTATAGTAAAAAATGGTACTAGCATTATTCATAAATCATTCATACTATCATTAATCTCCATCTTGATCATTTTTAACATCCTAACCTCCATGGGTGTATCAACCTCTAACTGACTTTTAGGTCTATTTTTTGTAGTTCTATTTTTAAAAATGAAAGGTGGAATGACTTTTTTTCTTCATTTAGTAGCATAGATTTATATTTCCAAATTCAATGTTTCAGATCTCAAGATAGGCTCACTATGGACAACATCTAGAATCAACCTTTTATAGTTCTCAATAGGCACTACATGAGAAGGAGAAGGTACATTTAAAAGGATTCCCAAATTCTTATAGTTTTTATCATGGGATATCTGTATTTCAAGCTATGTGGCTTACTTTATAGGGAGAGGATCAGTAATTGGATCAATTCTTTCAACATTAGGGGGATAAAGTAGTAAGTGTTTAATATTATTATCTAAATGGTGAGATGAACCATTTTGAGAATGGGTTCAAGATCCAAACATATAGCCAAAGAAACCTATATTACCCCTATATCCTCTATATCCTTTATTTACTAGATTATTAGGTAAACTACTTATGATATCCAAAAATTTAGGATCCAAAGCATCAAAATGAAGACATTCTAATTTCCCTATGTAATTTAAGACCAAACTTTATTCCTAGAAACCATGTCTAGGAAAAATTTTATTGGGATTGAAATTATTATCATCACTACCAGAACACTATCCCCATCTCCTATTGTCATTACTTTTGGATGAACCTGGTTGGTCACCCCCACATTATGATCAATCTCACATATAATAATCAAATCTAAGACTAAAAAATAATAAATGCCTATAAAAAACAAAACTAAAAATTGCATATACTCTCATTTCAACTACCTAACTTCAAATTTTAAAACATAATCCAACTAAAAACCAAAAATCTATCAATAAGTATTCTATTAATACATCAATTATGATTGTACCTTAAATTGAACTGATCTCACCATCTATAATAACCATCACTTTATTTCATAAGTTCTTGATAACATCATGAAATTCTTATTTTCAACAAATCAATCTATACTAAACCATTCTAGAAATAAAGTTTGATATCCTATGTTAAGCCAAACCCATAAATTTTGATGTTGAGATATAAATATAATAAAAACCTCATTATATCTATAATCTCATTTTAGATTTTACAAATGATATCTTTAAAACTATCCATCCATACATTAATAATACTTCTCAAAATATCATTTGTAAAATGGACAACCACATCAAATCATATAAACTATCTCTAGAACTACTAAAACTAAAACCAAAGAACCTTATGCTTCTAAGATTCTTATATCTCCAATCCACAAAATATGCATGTAAAATAATTTTATGAAAATGCAAACTTTTATTACACATGCAGGCTATCACCTATAATATGTCAAAGTTTTTGATACAAATCAATTTATTAATTTACACCCTCTTATGAATCCTAGACCCTATATATTTTGATAAAACCCTTATTCATATAATACCAAAACCCAAATAAGATTGAATATTATATCTCATCTAAATATTTATATTTTTTCACACATATGAATTCTCATCACTAAAACCTATTACATCTAGTATATGAATAAACTAACCCATCCATTTATAACATAGAAAACAAAACCTTTATTCATAGACATTTTGAAATTACCATCTCGAGTATCTTGGATAAGTCTTTACATAGTTTATACCAGATATTCTAATACTTTCACCTTTACAAAATGTGAGTATCAAAACTCTTCTAATATTTCAAGCACACAAACAGACACAAAACATAACTTATAACCTTGATATTCAAACAAACCACTAACCAGACATTTCAAAAATAAAGACAAAATCTCAACAGATGCTCAAAAGGCAAAGGTTTGGGTACCTAAAAACCTAGGTAAAGACATTATGCTTGATTTATTCCACATGAAAAATTTGAGATAAACCTTAAAAAAATATAACTCAGTAACAACAGTACTAATGATTCAAACATTCACTCTACATTCTTTATATATTGAAACCAAGATTAAAGCCATATAAATTTTATTCTCTCATAGACCAAAACAAAATATCAAAACTAGAAGCTTATCATGCATGTAAAAGATCTTTCCTCAAATTTTAATTGAACATACATGATCACTTTTGTATATATGATAACTAAAATAAACCTTAAACTTTCACTTATTTAGTCAAATATACAAATTTATGCAAAGCCAAAGACATATTCAACCATGCAGGAAACAAATTAATCAAATACTAAAAGGGTATCTTGATAACTTTTTAGAACATCTGCATTGAAACAGATTAAAAAACCCTCATACCATAACCCATCTTTTATAAAACGTTAAAAAAACAACTCAAAAATTTATTTTTGGTCATGTAAATGTACAACAAACAATATTCTAAAAACCCTTCAAAAAAATATCATAACTTCTCAAATAATTTTCATACAAATGAACTCACACACTTTTCACATTATAGCTCATATCTCTTCATAAGAACCCATTCAAGGAATACTTAGAAATTTCAATAATGCTCATACATATCTAAAATACTTCTTTCATACAACATAAAGATTCATTTACTTCACATTACTGTAATTTTTTTCAAAAGAACCACAAAAACATTACAAACATCTTGAAACTATTTGAAACATACCTAAAAATGCACCCCATGATTTTTCATCTAATATCCTTTCCCAAGACCTTCCTCTATAACTAAAATATTATCTAGCCAGGGATATGATGAGTCAAGTAAATGATACTCATATTACTACATATTCAACCTTTATCCATTGTATAATCCACCATATCGTATACCCATAATACCATTCCTTTCATAATTATCCATATTAGCACAATATAAATTTATGATTAAAGAATGATTATTTCTAGATTAAATAGTATGATTCTTTGTTATTTAGATTTAGTGTTACTAATGGTGAATAAATAATGCAAGATATTAAATAGTCATCATGTTTGGATATCTTGTAGCAACTACCCATATTTCTTAGAGCATACTAGTTTACAGATATTAATAAAATTCATATCAAGGATTTTTCTAATATTGAATATTATTTCATATTTATATTCTCTTTGAAACATTATACAATTTTAAAAGATATGACATCTCATTTTTATTCTATATGTAAAATTTATGGCTCTCAGAAGTATCCTACAATAACTGGTTGTATGCATCCTACAACCATAGCTGTAAGAGTTAATTTGAGGTAAAGTCTAGCTATCATCATATAACCACTTCTAGTTGATTTATTTAGACATATAAAATAGTTTTAAAGGTTGGAAACAAGTTGGAAACTTGGAGAAAAAATCTCTTCCATGATTTTTAGAGCAATAATAGTTCCATTAAAATAAGGAGTGACTCTCTCAAACCGAATCCTTCTCATGAAGTATTCATATGTATTATTTTGATTTCTGCATAGTTATTATAAAAATATTGTTGCATTTTATTATTTGGTTATAAACTCATAGATTTTTTATTCTCCAAATAAGGCACCTATCTCTCTTATAAAAATGGAGAAGCTTATAAGAGAAGGGGGAGTAGAAGCATATTTTGTAAGACAACTATTATAATTTTATCATAGAAATTCTTTTCTACATTTGATTAATATGAGTAATTAATTTTGAGTCATTTTTTTTATTTTAATAGGAAGGATTAAAGCTCAAGTCCAAAGGATAAAAGGTCCTCTTTGGAAGTCTTTTAGCAATAATTTGACCAGTCAATTAGCTAAGTATATTACTTATTTAATTTGTGTTGAGTGTTCAATTTCTATTTGTGTGATTATTTTAAGGAAGCTTTCAAATATAAAGTAGTGTAATTATATGATTCATGATTTTATATGAGTTTAAAATTCAGCATTTCATTTCTTGTATAATTTCCAACATGTTAGACTACAATCAATAGAATGTGAAATTAGATGAATTAAGTGTGCACATACAATGACATCATCCTATGAAGTTTACATCCTATGATTGAAAATTAAATGAAAGTAGAATATACAGGTCTATGG
Organism: Torreya grandis; assembly: GCA_037957365.1. NCBI lineage: Eukaryota > Viridiplantae > Streptophyta > Pinopsida > Cupressales > Taxaceae > Torreya > Torreya grandis. Next base: position 80,015 of record JARHVA010009768.1, on the reverse strand, counting down.
TAACTCTCCTTGTTCATTTGAATCAAGAGAAGTATATCTGATTATGAATCTACTGCTACTTGTTTTTAGTGTCAGTATCAGGGAAAGGTGTCACACACTAGAAATACTCAATCTTGATAACGATTGTTTCTAGATGTTTATTGCTTTCCTAGAGTAATTTTATCTATGTGATATAGCACTCATTAGTAAAAAAATGAAAAAAAATTCTTAGAAAATACTAACTTTGTTCATATAATATTAATGGCTAATACAAATAAAATTGGGAGAGTTTCAATTAGTAATGATAAATAAATTGAAGGGGCAGTTGATGTAGTATCCCTCAAACCTATGATCACAGAGTTTCAAGAGAAGAATGCCATGTTTTCAACTTTAGTCTACAAAATAAATAAAAAAGAGTCACCTAAAACAACTCCTCAAAAAGAAAATATTGAATTTGGAATAATCTCGCTTATACATGTTAATGAAAGAGTATTGATTATAGGAAAAATTTCTATTTTCATGACATTTTGTAGTTTATATATTTTTAGTTTTCTCATAAGAAATCATTAAATTACCTATAAATATATTTATGTTTTGGAAAGAATAATTGATGATTTTTATGGGAAATAATAAATTTTTAAAAGAAACTCACAAAAGAATATTTTTATATTTCTCACCTTGATTGTTGCATGAAAAATATTGAGCATGGATACTAAAGTGGTTGGCTACAAGAGGACATCATAAATAGTAAGATGCAAGTTATGGATTAAAATGACCCAGATTTGTTTATAGCTCAAACAAAACTTTGAACTCCAATACAAATAAATCAAGGTATGCCTCTTAAATTCTTAGCATTTTATTATTTTTTACATATTTATTACATATTGCATATTTTAAATTTCATCCCACCAACACAACCATATCATTCAATGCATTACCAAAAACCACATGTCCATTGGCCTTGGTATCAATGCTAGTCACGATAGCCACCACCCCAAAACTGACAACCACACTAAAAGGTTGGATTTCAATACACCATCAAAATTTTGTTGGTAAAAATACCAAATAAACCAACCTAACCTCTATAATTATAATGTAATAAATAAATTATAACACACCTTATTATTTAATATCTACTTAGGTATTGTAAACTACACCTACCACCCATAATAAAATAACCTCTAAGGATGTCTTCACAACCACATTATGTAATTAATAATAAGCCAATCCTTGTTTTACCACACTTATAATAAACATGTATCATATCCAACTTATATATATTTGATTTTTAAATAGCAAATTTATATATTTGTGTCCATAATTTTGTATGTTTTTGGTCCATATGGTGAAAAGTTGACAAAATTCTTGGTTAGAACAATCTATAGGTGGTGAGCCATCATAAAATGAAAAAAAAATACATATATTATAATTCTAAAAGATATTTTTATCCATAATAATTTTTTGTCAAAAACCATCTTTCAATTTTTATACAAATCTCACCATTTGTCAGATATCTACCTTTAAAGATACCAATCAAGGAGAAAACATGAAATCACAGAACAATATTTTTAGTTGTTTAGAATAAAATTCTAAGAGATTTTTTTGTGTACATTGATACGATGAAAATAAACTTCTTTCAAAAAATTTACAATAGCAAAATCTTATTAGATGTATCCTTATCTTATATCCTATAGAAACTAGGAGTTGTATCCTTTAGCAACTAAAAAGAAAAAAGAAAAGAAGGAAAGAAATTCAAAATGCTCATAATTAAATTATAATATAGGTTTTTATTTATTATAAAATCTTAATTAAAAACCTATTTCAAATTTTGCACAACTCCTTTCATTTATGAGATATTTGGTTTTTATTCTTTTTAACCAAGAATATTGATTTTGAAGCCATCAATCACATTTTTCACTATTTACCAAAACTTAGAAGAATCATTATAGACACATTCATCATCACATATGCAAAATACATGGTAAAATTAATCCATCTCTCATACTATTCAACAAATTGTCCTCTTAAATAGACATCCTAACTTTAGGATTATTGGATCCTATCAGGGATGCTATTGATTGTTGTCAAATTTGACAACATTCACTTTAGAAATTTTCTAAAGTGAAACCAAGAATACTTGTTAGCATCCAACTAAAACATTAATAAAATACAAATTCATAACACCTAATAAACTTCACATTAATTGCCTTGACGTTGATCAAATTGAAATTATGCACACTTCCATTAACGAAATGTTATGTATTGATTTGATGTAATGGATATTTTTCATGTTATTACAGGGTAGTCTAAGGACAATTGAATATTTATTCATTTTCATGTTCCAAACAAATATCTTGATCGATGTCATTAACAATATTAGAATAATATTTTTACATAGGTGATCAACTAATTAGTAATTTTCATTATATTTATTATGATTATCTAGACTAATAATCAATTTTTTCCATTGGCATATTTTATTTTGTGGGTATTATCATCTTCTATCAAAATCACCAACTAAATTCCTAATGGTTTTACTGTTATTTTATCTTTATTATCCTAAAAACTACTTATACATATTTGAGCAAGAACATGGATAAATACTTCAATTTTTTAAAACTAATATTGTATTACACAATTTTATAGGTGACTGATGATATTTTATATGAAATATCTTGAATTTATAATGTAATTTTTTCAGGAAATTTCTCTTTGTTGATACAACATACACCCACTAGTGTAATACATGTTGGGTTGTGGAAAAACCTACACTTTTAATGCACATTTAAACTATTTTCACATTAATTGAAGGCTATTTCACACAAATTACTATAACATTATGGGTACACATAATAAGGATCTTTACAAAAAAAAATACATTATTTCACACCAAAATATTACCAAGTTACAATCTCTAGATCTGAATTACTAAGTGACTAGATAGTTGAAAAACAATAATACAAAAGTTATGTATTACTAATTTTATTTGTAGTTCTTTCTCATTATCAAATATCACTTCTTTTTCCATCACTATGGTGAATTATATGTAGCTAATTTGGTTGATTCAATGTCTATGGTACAAATTATTCTTAACCTCTCTACCATGTTATCATTTATAGAAAATTTTACAATAAAAATTCAATAATGAAAACCTTCAGGCATTGTTGATAGATTTTGGTTAGAAAATATTTTCTTTGGTTGATCAATCTATTTATAAATGAAAATATAAATAGTTAAAAATCTCAAGTATTTTTGATAAATTTTCATTATAAAATTAGATTGTTGGCTGCCCACAATCAAAATAAATTGGCTTAGGTGGAAAACTAGATTGTTAAAATGGTTAAAAAAAGAAATAACTATGTAATTTTTTATCTTCTTTTGTATCATCATCCTTTCCTATAATTTTAACTATTTGTTCTATCATTCTTTGGTAGATTTCATATACAGACTTTATGTTATAGGATGCAGACTCTATGGTACAGGATGGAGATTCCAATACTATCATCTAACTGAAAATTACTACATGTTGAATTTTTCATTTTTTAAACAAATTATTTTTGAGGTAACCACTTTCATTAGGTGAAAATTATAATATAAAAAGTTTCTACAATTTGCCTTTTCTTGTTCACTTTGCTTATGTATTTTCTCTTTATTACAATCTCATGATAATTCAACAAGCTTATTTGTGCTTTATAGAACTAATTTCTCCATCATGAGATGTTTCTATTTCATGTTCATCTAGTTGAACATCCACTCTAATATCACACATCATAATTTCCATTTATTTTGACAGTCATTTTCATAAATTTTAATCTTCTTACACATTATTTCCTCATTATGGATTACGAATATCTCCACTTGCTCACACTATCTAGAGGACATTCTAGTTTTTCATCACTACATTTATTATATGTCTTGGCTAAAAACTTTTAGTTTTCTACATCATTCAAGCTATTAGGTTATTGAGTTTTTTTCTTTAATTACATGATTGGTCGATCACATGATTTTCTACACTTGATAAATGGATCTTCTATAACATCTACTATGTATTGTAAACCATTCTACATACAAGATATTATGATTTTTCTCTAGATTACTCATTTATTTATTTACTATAATTTTTTTATGTAATCATCTACTTTTTTGGTGCGCTATATATCATACCTTTCACAAATATTCCATTACTATCTATCTTCATACATTATAGACTTCATATCCTACTTCCTTCATCCATGTCATGTTCCTTACCATTCCATCACCAAAATTTCGTTTGGTTGAATCACATAATTTGTATAGTATCCTCTTCCACACTTAGTTGGGGGGTCTTCCAATTCAGGGCAAGTGTCTACTTTAAATTGGGGGGAGAATGGTCTATATATTTGCATATATGTCCCTTGGATTACATGGAATCAATAATAGAGTTTTAGGGAGTGATTTAATGAGGTATTATGCATATAAATATACATGATATTTCTAGTTATTTTAGCTTCACATGATTAAAAAATAATCTTTTTTTATGAGGTTCAACAATTATGAAGTATGGCATATAAGTTAAAAAAGAACAAAGAGAGAGAAATTGTGTACTTCAACTCCCATGGTTTTTACATCATATTAGACTAGTAAATGTCTATAAAAATAATTTCATTTCAAATACACGTGCTCTTAAATGATTTCAAATTTCTATGTCTATCCATAAGGATAAACAATATGCATTTTTTGTACTCACAGTCATTATACATACGTTCATACACAAAACATACCTTATTTTATTGCATAAGGGATGTGCAATACATTATGTTATGGGATGTGATGATTTTAATAAATGATACACATATTAATATATATTCATCCTTTATCCATTGTATAATCCACCATTTCATATACCCATAATATAATTCCATTCATAATTATCCATATTAGTACAATGTAAGTTTATGATACATATATTCATTATTATAGTTTAAAGAATGATTATTTCTAGATGAAATAATATGATTTTATGTTATTTATATTTGTTATTACTAATGGTGAAGGAATAATGTTGGTTATTCAATAGTCAACATGTTTGGACATCCTACAACAACTACCCAATTTTTTTAAAGCATACAAGTTTGCAAATATCAATAAAATTGATATAAAGGATTTTTTTAATATTGAATATTATTTAATATTTATATTATCCTTTAAATATTATACACTTTAAAAACATACCACATCTCATTTTGAGTTAATATGTAAAATTAATGGCTCTCAGAAGTATCCTACAACAACTAGTTGTATGCATCCTACAGCCATAATTGTAAGTGACAATTTAGGTAACGTCCAACTATCATCATATAACCAATTTTAGTTGATTTATTTAGATGTATAAAATAGTTTTAAAGTTTGGAAATAATTTTAAAACTTACAAAAATATTACCTTCCATGATTTTAGGAGAAAAAATAGTGCCATGAAAATAAAGAGTGATTATGTCAAACCAAATCCTTCTCACGGATTATTCATATGTACTATTTTGTTTTATGTGTAGTTATAAAAATATTGTTACATTTTTTTATTTTTTTGAAACCTCCTAGATCTATTATTCTACAAATAAAGCACCTATCTCTCCTATTAAAATAGAGAAGCTTAGGAGAGAAGGGGGAGTAGAAGCATATTTTTAAAGACATTTATTGTAATTTTATTGTAGCAATTCTTACTTCATTTGATTAATATAAGTAACTAATTTTGAGTCAAAATTATTGTTTTAAAAGGAAGGATTGAAGCTTGAATCAGAAAGAGGAAGGGGCCCATTTGGAAGTCTTTTAGAAATAATATGACCCATCAATTAGTTAAGCATGTAATTTATCTCATTTATGTGTTGAGTGTTTAATTGTTAGTTGTGTGATTTTTAGCTTCGTATGTGATTATTTTAAGGAAACTTCCAAATATAAATTAGTGTAACTTTTTTTTCATAATTTTTTGAGTGTTTAATTCAAAATTTTATTTCTTGTATAATTTCTAACATCTTAGACTACAATCAATAGAATGCCAAATTAGATGGATTAAGTGTGCATAAATACTAATATCATCCCATCAAATTTACATCCTTGAGTTAAAAATTAAATTAAATTATAAGATATAAGTCTATGATAACTCTACTTATTTATTTTCATCAAGAGAAACATATATGATTATGAATCTACTGCTAGTCAGGCTCCACTTTTGCATCTAAGCTTGCAACAATGAAACAATAACAAAGAAAAATCAAAACTTATATCCATCAACTCCTCATCGTAAATGCCTAAGTTATGTGTTTAATTTGAAATGGCTTGCATTTACTAAATTTTTAATTAGTAATCCCATCAACTTGGTTATCATCTTCGATAAAATTATCTATCACTAAACTTCATGTTAAAACTTTAACCAATATCCTCAAATTTTGCATCACATTAATTTCCATTATAGAAAAATATTTTGGCCATATCTTGAAGCATTGAAAATATGCTTTGAATTAAATTTTTGTTCCAACCTTTCCTTGCCATGGTGGATCAAAATGTCGATAAAACCCTAGCTAAGTATATCGATCTAAAATCCTTCAAAACTATAAACCATACATATTAAAACAAAAATAATAATGATGGACCTTTATAACCTAAAAAATATTAATGTCTTAGCATCATGACCCGAAAGGTCCTCGATCATGACATAGGATGGATATTTAATTATTTCAAGGATCTTGAGTCAAACAACATTAGCCTTTTTGAAAATATGTATAGATTTCAAATGGCACCCTTTGTTATCAACCTTATTACACATGATACATTTAATGTCTAAATATGTTAATCACACACACACACACACACACACACACACACACACACACACACACACACACACACACACACACACACACACACACACACACACACACACACACACACACACATATATATTCCCAAAGAGATACAAAATAATGTTAACCATGCCTCAAGATTTTTTTTATAAAAAAATTGGTTCTTTAAATAATAGCTATAGTCTTGAATTTATAATGATCTAAACATAGTAAATCAAATATGACATAAGAATAGTGATCTTAAGTCATGAAATATAAAACCTAAACTTTTAAAATATCACCAAATCACTTAAAGCATATTAATACTTTAAATTATCTATCCTTCAGTAAATTAGAAAATAAGCCATGAATCTGAATTTTGCCTAGAGAATAACTTTTTAAAGGAATCAATTTTTTTAAAATGTAGTTTTTTAAAATGTGACAATAATTCATATAACACCATAATTTGTTCTAAAGCATTAATCACATTGATTATGAAAATTAGAGAATCATCATTAATATGTTGATGCTATCAAAATTGAAAGTCTATTTCTCAAATAAAAATATTAGAAACTTAAATATACAAAGAATCAAAATAAATGATCACATTAATTAACTATATATGTATATTTTATTCATTAAACCAACATGATTTTTAAAACAACAAAACATAAATATGAATTCATCAATTAATCATTATCATTTAATCATAAAAAAACATATAAAAATCTATCAATCAATAAGATCCCTGACCTAGTTTTAGATTTTATAACATGGTCATATCTAAAGAAGCAAGTATTAAGCTTTTGAAAAATTTAGGGGGTGTAGAAAGTAGGCATAGTAGGCTCCCTCTAAATAACAATATAAACTCTGTAACATTCTGATTATAGTTATAATCATCAATCTGAGCGTGTATGAAGTGTTAAAACTATGGTGCATGATTAAATATTTGTGTGATAATACCTATTCACCTAAGGTACATACTAATTTAGCATTAATAATTAATTGATGACACATGCATGTTATTTTTATGACCAACCTAGATAATACATATTTCAAAAGCATTTTTGTCAAATTTTTAAGGTTTATCTAAGCAGATGGATGGGAAGAGTCCCATAGAAAATACATATGGATTATTTAACTAATAGGAACAATAATAAATTATAGAATGTTATAAAATATAGAATCTTTATTTAGGTCTTTCAATGGAAATGAAGCCTAACCCAATGGACATTCATGTAAGGAGAGTAGAGGTAACATCTCTAATAGCTACATTCTTATAGGCATGAATATTCTCCTTAGTCTTGATGGAATTGATATTTCTAGGGATGGATAGAGATGCATGGATAAACTTATATATGCAATTATAAAATGTTGCATCTGATAATAGCTTCCTCTGTAAGTAAGCTAGCTAAAACAAGTAAAAGGGAAATCAAAGACACCTAAAATCTAGAGCCTTTAAAGATTGAACTAAGTGATTTTAAGTAGATAATGGCTTTTGTTATTGTTGACAAGAGACAATTTTATGAAGTTTAAAAATGTGGAAAATTGGAAATGGGTATCACTATAAAGCATAAAATAATTACAAGATTTTTAATTTCAACAAACTTTTGGTGGATGTGGACCTACAACTCAACTCTATTTAATCTCCCCTACCACATCACTTCTATCTCAAATAATCTTTTATGTTTTTAAATTATTTTTGATTATTCACATGATAACATGTTTCAACCATCTAATACATTAAATGATCTCTCTCTCTCTCTCTCTCTCTCTCTCTCTCTCTCTCTCTCTCTCTCCCCCTCTCTCTCCCCCTCTCTCTCCCCCCCCCCCCCCCTCTCTCTCTCTCTCTCTCTCTCTCTCTCTCTCTCTCTCTCTCTCTCTCTCTCTCTCTCTCTCTCTCTCTCTCTCTCTCTCTCTCTCTCTCTCTCTCTCACTCACACACACACACACACACACACACACACACACACACACACACACACACACACACACACACACACACACACACACACACACACACACACACACACACACACACACACACACACACAAAAATTTGAGAGTCTTCTAGTGAAGGTATCCAAATGATTAATTTTTAATATATCTATCAATTTTTTTGTTACTCTATTTTAAGAGAGATAAAAATATATGAAAGAGAAAAATGAAGATCTATGATGATTGATGTAAAATATTTATTAACATATGGTAGAATGAATATTTCTAAGGATTACAATGCTAAAACATCAAAATAACCATGAGAAAGCCTACAAATAACATACCAAGGTACAAGTAAAGTTAAGACTACCAAATTATAAATACATAGGAGAGATTTTGAGAATATTCCTATCAAAGAATCATAGAAAATATACTCATTTTTTACACATGTAATGTGAATTATAAATCAAATAGGAACTCATGGTGAAAATATATAAGAATAGAAGGTTGTATACAAATTAATTAGAAGCTTGATTGCAAATTTTGATTCACTTGAAGTGGCCATTGAAAAATCTAAGGAATTATCTCAATTTTTAGTTGATGAACTTATGTGGCATTATTGTCACATGAGCAAGGACTAATATATTTAGGGTTATCTTCATTGTAAAATGCATTTAAAACTCAATTTTTAGTCAACAGAACAAGAGGGAGATTAAATTACAATAGAGATAGCAGTCATTTTTCACCAAGATACAAAATAAAATCTCCTCAATTTGAAATAATACAAAATAAAGCCCACATACATGTTTCACACCTTCAAGAGGAAGAACCAAAAACCATTTTCATAGCCATCATCAAGGAAAAAGGTATGATAAATTAGACATCCAATTTCATTGTTGTAAAATATTTGGCGATTTTTCATCTGAATATATAAAAATGCAATGTCATATGAATTAAAAAATGCAAATTTTACAAATGAAAACTAGCCTAACACTAGTAAATGCAACATAATGTTGATAACATGTAATGTTGCACAAGAGAGCTCAAAATAGGTATGTTTATTGGATAGTGTGTGTAGAAATCATGTGAGTGGAAGTAAAGACTGGTTTGTAACAATAAATGATTTGGTAAAATTAGAAGTAAAATTTGGAAATGATCATGAAGTATCAGTCATGGGGTAGGCATCAATTAACATAAGAATGAAAAAAGGGGAAAAGAAGCTTATCCATAATGTATGATATTTCATTGGATTACAACACACTTTAAAAATAATTGGTCAATTTGGTGAAAAAAGGGTATATGTTATACTTTGAGAATGGTGAATGTGTGATTTTGGACAAAAAAAGTATCAATAGGATAATTAAAAATATTAAAACAGATGAGAAATAAAATGTTTCCTTTAAGATCCAAAGTGAAATATATTTATAAACTCAAGGATTCAAAATAATTACTAAAGAAACATTTAGAATTTCATGCAAGGATCAATCATGGTTTTGGCAATTAGGATTTGGGAATCCAAACTTGAGAGGTTTGTAGTTATTGTATATAAAAATAATGGTATATGCATTGCAACCAATAAATCAACTTAAAAAAACATGTGAGAGTTATATACTAGAAAAGTAACATAGATAAAATTTTCTACTTGGTAAATCTTATAGGGCAAAGCATCAAATTAAAATAGTTCATTTAGACCTTTGTGGATTGATTAAAATGACATACATAAGTTGAAATCTATATTTTTTGAAATTCACTAATGATTCCATCTACAAAACTTTGGTGTATTTATTAAAATAAAAATAATATGTGTTTGATATTTTTAAGTAGTTCAAGGTAAAAGTTTTAAAATAAAGTGGATATTATATCAAAATATTGAGAACCGTTCAAGGTTATGAATAAATATCAAATGATTTTTTGATTTTTTCCAAGCAAATGGAATTAAAAAATAATAATAAGAAGATATAAACCTCAACAAAATGGAGTAGTAGAAGGAAATAATTGGACAATTATAAAAATTACATGAAGTATGATAAAAGCTAAGCATTTACCAAATTAATATTGCGCTGAAGCAATTGCATGTGTGGTATACATTTTAAATAGGTGTCCAACAAAAGCAATGACAAATAAGATACCACAAGAAGTATGGACCAAAAAGAAACATAGTGTCTCACATTTGCAAGTTTTTGGTTGTGTAGCATAATCTTTGATGTCTCAAGAATTGAGAAATAAGTTGGATGATAAAGGTGAGAAGTGAATTTTTATGGGATATAATGAACATTCCAATGCATGTAAATTATATAATCCAATTACAAATAAGGTATTAATGAGCTATGATGTAGAATTGTTGAATAAGAAGCATGGGATGGAAGCATTGATAATACAACTACAATGGCATCTAGTGTTCTACATGAGAATGAGGAAAATCAAATTTAAAGTGCAAATCCTAATACACAAGAAAAGGTTCCTCAAGATCCACAATAAAATGTTCATAAAATGCCTTCTAAGGCACTTAGCACTCAAAATCCATCTACTCTTAACTAGTAATAATAGCACTAAACCATCTAATCCAACACCTACATCATTAAGGTCATAGTCAATAAACACTTCCAAGAAGACCCGTAGTCTAAAGGAGATTTATGATTAGTCACAAAAAGCTAAAAATATGGATTTATGTTATGATTTTCTATTCTTAACACACACTAATTCAATTTACTTTTAGGATGCAATTATGGATGATAGTTGGATTGTAGCTATGGATGAAAAAATGTAATCAATTGAAGAAATCAAACTTGGGACCTTGTAGAAATTCCTAAAGGAAAGGATTTGATTAGAGTAAAATGGGTACAAAAAAGAAAGTTTTATGCAGATGTAAAAGTTGAGAAACTCAATGAAAGACTAGGATTTAAGGGATTCACACAAGAACCAGATATAGATTATAATGAAACATTTACACGTGTAGCAAAACTGGACATAGTAAGAATGGCGTTATCTATTTCAGACCAAAATAATTTAAAGGTTTATCAAATGGGTGTAAAATTAACATTCTTAAAAGGAATTTTAGAATAGGAAGTTTATATAAAATAGTCACCTACCTATGAAGATCCAGTAGAAGAGCACAAGGTCTACAAGATGAAAAAGGCCTTAAATGGATTGAAGCAACCTCCTAGAGTTTGGTATAATAGAATAGATTATTATTTTGTGAACAATGGGTATAACAAATGTGGAAATGAACCAAGTTTGTATGTCAAAGTAAATGATGAAGGATAAATTTTGATAGTATGTTTTCATATAGATGACTTGATTTTTCCCTAATATTTTTCAATTGAATCGTTTAAGGACACCATGAAAATTGAATTTGATATGACTGATTTGGGGCATATGAGATATTTTCTTGGCATAAAATTAAGTAAATCTGAACAATTAATTTTCATATGTTAATCAAATTATGATAATGATTGGTTTAAATGGTTTAATATGTTGAATGTTAATTTATCCCCTACACTAGTTGCAATGTGTTTAAAACTTAGAAAGGAAGACAAAAGTTCATGTGTTGATGTAACTTTATTCAAGAGATGAGTCGGTAACCTTGTGTATATAATTATCGAAATATTAAACATTATATATGGGGTTAGTCTTATCTCATGATTCAAGGATAATCCAAAATAATCTAATTAAAATGTTGGGAAAAAATATTGATCTATATAGCTAGAAGAAATAGTGTTCAGATCATGTATACACTACCAAATGATTTAAAGTTGACTGATTATATGGATAGTGATTGGGGAGGTAGCATGGATGATAGGAAAAGTAATTTTGGGTATATTTTTCATATTGGATCAGGTTTTATTTCTTGGGCATCAAATAAACAACTAGTTGTTACACTTTCATCAACTTAAGTGGAATACATTACAACCACATCAATAGCTTGCTAGGTAGTTTTAATCAGAAGTGTAGTATTAAATTTGTGCATATTCAAGAAGAATCTAAAAAACTATATTGTGATAATAACTTAGTGATTGTATTTTCTAAAAATCATATGTTTTATAAACATAGCAAGCATATCGATACTACATATAACTTTATTCATGAATTGGTGAAAAATGGTGATATATATCTTAATTTTTACAAGTTCAAAGAGCAACTAACATAGATCTCTAGAAATCCTCTTGCAAAGAACATGTTTTGAGCATCTTCACAAAATCATAGGGGTAAATGATATAAATGGAAGTGAGGATTAAGGGGGAGTGTTGGTGGTTATGGACCTACATCTCAATTCTATTTAATCTCTCCTACCATATCACTTCCAAATCAGCTAATATTCTATGATTTGTATTAAAACTCATTTAATTCCTTGGAGCTATTCAGATGAAAACATGCTTTGATAATCTAATACATTAAATTCTCTCTCTCTCTCTCTCTCTCTCTCTCTCTCTCTCTCTCTCTCTCTCTCTCTAAAGTTGATTGAAGAGCCTTCTAATGAAGGCATAAAAATTATTTATTTTTAATATATCTGTCAATTCCCGAGTTACTCTATTTTGATAGAGATAAAAATATATGAAAGAGAACAATGAATATCTATGAATATTTATGAAAAATAGTTGATAAGAGTGCATTAATTTTGACATAGCTTTGAATGTATGAAGATGGTTGATTTATCTAAGTAGATATTTTAATACAAATTTTTATATTTTTATGTTTGTCTTTTAACTTTAGATACCCACATAAGTATCATTATATTTCATATAATTTAAATAATTGAATCTTATCACCTACACAATTAGGTTTTGGAAATCCTAGTAATCGATATGAATGACTCACATACAAAATAAAAATGATAAATTTTACACAATGTGTAGATAAATATGAGTTTTAAAATGGATTTTGATGCTTTCAAGCCCTAATTATTTAGTTAAAGAACTAGAATTATCAAAACCAAGAGATATGGCCGCTGTAAGCATTGGTGGTGGAAAGCAAACAATTATTAAAAAAGCACCCACTAATAACCATTAAAATCCATATGAAAAATTTAATGAGAAATAATAGTATAATTACATCCATATTTGATATAAAAAAAAAGAATTCATGAAATAAATTTTATTTATTGAACATAAACCTATTAATTAAAACAATTGAAAGGTTGTTCTTTTCAAAATCAAGTAGGTAATAGTTAAGGATATTTAGAATAATTTAAAAATGATTTGTTTGGGAAGTGTGTGTGCATCTATATAAAGTGTAATTATTTTAATGATTTTAGACTTTTTCATGTATGTTTATAGCAGCCTTTTTTCCCTTCGTTTTAGTCTCTTTCATGTATTTTAATTAGTAATGGTACCATTTATTTTGTAATCATTCTTAAAAAAACATTCAAAATGCATATCCATAATTGGGTGATAATAATTAATATGAACATTCCATGAAATTTTACATATCTCAATGAATGGTAGAGGAAATAAAATGATCATTTAATATTTATAAAAAACACATACATTTTGAGACTTTTTTATTTTGGTAATTTTTTTTCATGGACGAATAATTCATAGACTTGCAGCAAGGATTAAGATATGGAAACATACATAATGAGTTCCACAATTGCAAGTATAGATTCTCTCAAAGACAATAGAGAATATCCCATTTTATTAAATACCTTAATTGAATTTGTCTTCCACTTATTTAGTAGGAAAAATAGGGAAATCTATGGTGAATTAGATCTCAGTTTGACTTGTATGTTAGTTTTTAACACTGGTTAGTTTCCTAGTGAAGATACCTCACACTGGTATGTGTTAGCAATGGAAACTATATGGATTTGGCATGTGTTTCCTATGTGTCATATTTATTGATACATATAAAATTTTACTTGATATGGTGAATATTTAATTTTATAAGAGAAGAGATTCTAAATTCACTTATAGAACATAGGTCCAATCCGAAAACTATTTATATGAGGTGAAAAAGATATAAGTTTCCTCTCCTATAAACCATGATTTAATATTTTATATCACAATGGTTTATTCTATTGTACAGTATAACCAACAACATATTTCATTGAGTTATATTATTTTCTCAGGTCATTCAATCTCTTAGATGAATGAAGATTTTATTTATTATTAATGAGATATTAAAGATGCAATGACATTTAAAAAACATATTAATTAAAATGGAAATAGAGATAAAGTCTTCTATGTTACTTATCATTTTAACAAAGTGATAGTATCAATTTTTATTTATTATATTCATTCATAAATTATCGTATGATTTCAATAATGTAAAGACAAAATTATAAATTTAACCATCTGATTATTTTTCAATATGAGGATATATTTAATACATTTTACCCTTGTTAATGCTATACAACATAAATAAGAGTAATAGTGCACACATTTTAATAGGTAGAGTTGTTTGTTTATTTGCCCATTTTCTAGTGCCTAGGTAAATACCAGATGAGAAAATTATTTTGTATCATGTTACACCAAGGCACACTCAAGATGAGTTTGTACTAATATTAAGGGCTAATAAGTATTCATCTAACTACTCTATCAAATTTTCATGATAGAATCCACTATACTTTAGCCCTAAATTATTTTGTTTACTAATAAAAATATGATTTGTATTTTCATTCATAAACCTAACTTACAAAACCAATGATAAAAGAGGAATGGGTCCCATATGGTCTCAGTGATTTAACAAAATGAATCCTAGTGGAGAAGATCATTGGGTATTAAAAACTAACAAATAAAATATAATAAATTTGGAAAAGATAAAATTATAAAATAATAAATCCAACTTGAGATATTTCTAGGTTCTAAAATATCACATTAAATATAAGGTCCCTAAGACCCATAATAGTTTTTTATCTAGGTGATTTTATGGAGCCTATCACATGTATAATAAGAAATAGGTTTCATTAGAGTGAATATATTTAACCCCACATGAAATAATATCCACTAAGGACACTAGTCTGGGACATAATGAGCTCTCTCACACCATATTATATCCCTGTATGACATATATCCAAATAATGCTATTGAACCAAAAAAGTAATATTTGACACAAAGATATATATTATTATCCTTTGTCAACCTAACCATATATTTTAAGAGGAAGTAAAAGACTGAAGGAGAATAATTGCATAAAAATAAATAAAAAGTCAAGCAATTATTTTTAGAGATGCAAAAGTCCACAAAGGACGTTTCCAATAAGATCCATAAATGAAAACATAAAATATCAT
The DNA here is from genome assembly GCA_037957365.1 of Torreya grandis. Taxonomy (NCBI): domain Eukaryota; kingdom Viridiplantae; phylum Streptophyta; class Pinopsida; order Cupressales; family Taxaceae; genus Torreya; species Torreya grandis. The sequence continues at coordinate 64,064 of JARHVA010009768.1, read as the reverse complement.
ACTTAAAGAAAGGATTAATGTGAAATACAATCATAAATAAGGGTCATATTACTAAATAACATGTTTGTATGCAACCCAAAACATTATCAAATGGAAAGATTAATTGACAAAACTTGTATTACAACATTAACTTCTACAGAGTAGTATGTTGTTAAGTTATTTTCCCAATCTTATCTTCTATTACAATTTATTATTATCTTTTTATCTAGACTAGATTTTTACATCCTTTTTTGAATGGTTGCCCTCATTTATATAAGCCAAAATTTATATAAATTATATTGTCTCTTCTTATAAAAAAAAATCTATTTTCATTTCTTAATGTGTCAGAATTCATTTTTTTGTTTTTATTTTCTTAAGCTATGTCAAAGCTGTGAGTCTATTCATATTCATCTGAGGGCAGTAATGGTGATGTGAATTATTATTTTCCTCACCTGCTAATGTATTTTGATTTTAATTCTCATATGCTCCAAAATATTTAATTAAATTAAGATATTTTTTCATGTAGCTACCATGTGATTATTATTTTAGTCACTCACAGTTTGTATTTAACATTTCGATGTAGGTTTATTCCATTTTCAAATTTTAATTAATGTGTTATATTGTATATTATATTATTTATGACAATTATTTCATATGATTAATCCACACTAAAATACAATGTATCCAATTATATAAATTTTTTAAAGGAGAGTTATCCAAGAGATCAAAGTGCCATGGAACCCGTTCTATGTAAGTCAAATATTCATTGTTGGATCTCTCAATACACCACATCGACTCAAATACAACCCTGATTCAATATTTTAATATCCCATACCAACTCATCTCGAAATGAGTATAATGCTTCCACATTTCTTGTAACTTGCACAAAAACTAGATTCATCATGTTGCCTCTATGATATAAAAAGTTGAATCCAAAATTCTTATAATCAATGGAATTAAAAAATAAAATAGCATTCCATCATGACATAATCATCTAAATTAATAATTTAAATTCCATGTCATCATGTAGAATATAAATATAAATATATAAACAATTAACATGTTCATACATAAATATGATCTCATTATCACATATAAAATCCTATATGTATCCATGTGCGTATCTAAACATATAGAATTTTATAGTCATAAGAATTAATAAATGTATAATTTCATAACATAAAAGTAATTAAAAGGCTGACTCCCATAATTAAAAAATAGGGTTCTTTGGTTGGGCCATTGAATATACCTACCCTTTCAATAAATTTTATCATAGAATGTCCATGTAATAAAATGAGGATAAATACATTTTATCTTTGACGTATCTTCCAAAGTATCATAACATGGGATACATCGTCCCATTAGACCTTATAATAACATTCATGGTGCTCAAGCTAAAGTGACTACCTATTGATAATAATCATAGGGTTTACCTTAAACAAATCCATGTCTCTCTATGATCAAGACCAGTCAAGAACATGTGATATGTTGGATACATATTTTATTAATACATAAACAAGAAAAAAACATCATGCATCCTATAGATATTGGGTGGAAATGTAATCCTATAAGAAATTGGGCTAAGTTGATATAAAATATCACACTATCGTACATATCATGGTAATAATTTAGGTCCACTACAGATCTTACCTCTACCCTTACAAGGTTTCACTTGTAAAAACATTGAGTCTACAACCGTGAAACTTATATATGTCTCACATGAATGCACATATTTACTCTCTCAAATTTTTACATCATTGAGTCATTGCCAAATATGAACACATTTTGATCACATTTATTTTACCATATTTTTTCCAATTCAAATATGTTTCTTGAGCTTGTTCCAAATCAAAAGAGTTATATATGTTCATCCATACAATTTTGAATTTAATAGAATTTCACTATTATACTTAATATATTTTTTAATATGTTCATCCATAAAAATATTTCATTTAATATAATTTGTATTTAATACAATGAAAAGAGTTATGTATGCTTATCATACACATTTGCATTTAATAGAATTTAGAATTTTGTCCTTTAAACTAGTGATACTAGGGAATAAAATTTTATGCCTTAGTCTATTAAATATAATGTGATATTTTTATTCTCCACAACTTAGAACATAGGTGTAGTGTTGAAATAGTAAAATTCTAACAAATGTTAATAAAAATTATCATACTTGTGTTAAAAATTAAGCTCATTATCCGAAAGTGTGGTTGTGACTTATTTATAGAAGGCATCATGTCTTTAAAGTTAAAAAATGTAGCATATTAGGTTTTATTTGAAAACCAAGAAAGGATACAAATGTATACCTCTATCGAGTGCATATGTAGCACACCCCCACATAACACAATAAAAATATAACCACCTTTTCTTCAAACAAGTATAAAAGTTTTAGTACTACAATTATTGTGGAAAAACCTCCCCAAATTACCATGTTAAGATAGAGAGATCCATATCTCATTAGGTGGCATAAAACAATTGGTATATTATAATCTATAACTTAAAATTTTCAATATATATTATCCCAAGGCATTTTTGAGCATGCAAAATATTTCATACTAAACATAACCAATCAAGTTTTGAACAAACAATACTAATATACACAATAATGTAATTAGGGTATGAAGTTAAGTAAGATAATTATTAAAATATCTTAAAATACAAAAGAATAATATTAAGTCATTAATCACATTCATTTCATTGTATATATATTAATACATTACTTATGGCTTGAATGTTTTGAACATATACATATTTATTGATTTTGCTTAAGGCAGATAGGTGTCCATTTGGTTCAATGTTATAAATAAATCAAATTGGATTTAACCATAGCTAAGGTATCACATTACTTTAAAATGTATCATAAAATCTATGTTTTACAAAAGGAAGATAATAAAATTAAGGAATCCAGTGATAAAGACCTATTATGTCATCCACCCATCTAATAATATCTTTATTAAAAGGAATGCACACTTATGCTCTATTCACCCTATATTCCACTAGGAAGAGATATTTATCTTGATACATGAGGAGATAATTGTTCCAATATATTTTCCTTAATATTTTAATAAATATAGTTGATCAAGAATCAATGATTGGTGTTGATATACAAAATTTATGCTAATCAATTTGGAAAATAATAAGGATAGCTTATGTTTCCATGTTACAGAGCTCTAAGGTATATTATTTCATAATTCATATTAGTCAAGGGATTATAATAGAATAAAATGTATAAACCTTGATGTTAAAATTCAAATTCCTTTAATATTATAGAACATTACAAACATAAATAGTGATTAAATTTATAACACATGCTCATAGGTCAATCAAAATTTACCAATCTAAAGTATTTGTTTGTGTGTGTATATATGTATATAAATATGTATTTATCTATATATATATATGTATATATATGTATGTATGTATATATATATATATATATATATATATATATATATATATATATATATATATATATATATATATATATATATATATATATATATATATATATATATATATATATATATATATATATATATATATATATATATATATATATATATATATATACATATAGATAAGTATGTGTGTGTGTGTGTATATGTATATAAATATGTATTTATCTATATATATGCATGTATATTTATGTTTATATATATGTATATGTATATATATGTATGTATGTGTGTGTGTGTGTGTGTCTAATGTATATGTGTATATGTCTATGTATATGTATATCTATATATGTATATCTATATTTGTGTGTGTGTGTGTGTGTGTGTGTGTGTGTGTGTGTGTGTGTGTTTCTATATATATGTATATATGTATGTATGTATGTATATATGTATGTATGTATGTATGCGCGCACACGCACGCACACACACACACACAGACACACACACACACACACACACACACACACACACACACACACACACACACACACACACACACACACACACACACACACACACACACACACACACACACACACACACACACACACACACACACACACACACACACACACACACACAAATATTTAGAAGTTTTACATTATAATATATCACCATTTTACACTACCAATTGTAGAAGATACTTTGAGCCATTGCGATTGAAATAAATTGGAGGCACAAACATAGTTGAAACTAAAAACTGCTATTCATGTTAAAATTGAAATTTGTTTTTTTCTATTTGAACAAAAAGAACAAAGAGAAAACTACTACCATGGAGAGATAAAGATAGGTGAAACTAAATTTTTTTATGCATGTTAAAACTAAAATGTACATTTTTATATTTAAACAAACTATAACATTGTCATATAATCTAATATGAAATCCTGAATATAGAATTTCCTCTTGTAAGTACTCCAACCACTTCAATACTTCACCAAGCCCATCAAATCCAATAATTCACTAACGCACATTAAACAAGTAGGTTTATAAGATATATAAATACAAATACAAAAATTATCAAATAAACACTACTTTGAATTATAATTAATAAATGCAAAACTATTGATTAAATATAATTTGCAAGCATAGTACAAAACTTGTATGGATCTATAATAATATCCCATGATTAAGTTAGAATCATGGCTTCCTCTACCATAATTGATTCCTAAGTTGCCCATTTTATAGCCTCTTTTTTTCTTATGCCTCTATAATTTTATCAATCTTATTTATTTTAATAATATTTGCCTTTATATTTTTTATTGGCATGGATGGGACAAAAGATATGGGTCTTAAAAGATATTTTGTTTGTAATTTAACATGTAATTAATTTTTGTGTTTATATTATTATATCATATTATACCTATTCTTAAAAAAATAGGAAACTATTGGAAGATGAGAAGATAGAAGAAGAGAAATAAAAAAATATGTACAAAGCAATATTCTTTTTCACAGTATCTTTTTAGCATACAATATTATACTCACCAATCCTAGACTGTAGGGTCTTTTTTATCTGAAGATAAAACCCTTAGGATAATATAGTACATACCAACATTATCAACCCTTTAGACATTATCTTGCTCCTCTTTATGGTGTGGAAGATGTTTTAATTGGATAAGTTGTCCTTCAGCAAAAAAATAAGCAAATTCCAATGTAAACATAGAAATATCTAATGTTGCATCCCCATGAATCTTCCAAAATGTGTTTGTATATTATTGATGATTTGTATTGCATTGAAAGGAGTGACTAAGATTAGAAAAATCTAGACATAATTCTTGGATTACGCTTTTGTGCTATAAATTATTAATGAATTTTGAAAGAAACTAACTTCATTTTCTAGATAATCCTATTCAACCAAAAAAATGAATCCAAGGTATAGAATAATATAGTTTAGTTTTCAAAAATTAATTACTCAATTAAAAGAAACATTAACTATGTATTTATCTTGAAAGTAGGATGGATGCACCCAACTTAGATAAAGTAGAAAAACAAGTAGACCAATTGTCAAACTAAATGCAATGGAGAGGTCAAGATCACCAACCTATTAAAAATACATAGTAAGGAGAGTAGAGGAAATGAAGACTAACCCAATGAACATTTATGTAAGAAGAGTAGAGGTAACATCTCTAGAAGCTACAATCTTATAGGCATGAATATTCTCCTCAGTCTTGATGGAATTGATATATCTAGGGATGGATAGAGATGCATGGATAAACTTATATATGCAATTATAAAATGTTGCATCTAATAACAGCTTCCTCTGTAAGTAACCTAGCTAAAACAAGTAAAGGGTAAATCAAATCCACCTAAAATCTAAAGCCTTTAAAGATTGAACAAGTGATTTTATGTAGATAATGGATTTTGTTATTATTAACAAGAGATAATTTTATGAGGTTTAAAAATGTGGAAAATTGGAAATGGGTATCACTTTTAAACATAAAAAAATTACAAGATTTTTAATTTCAACAAACTATTGGTGGATGTAGACCTACAACTCAACTCTATTTAATCTCCCTTACCACATCACTTCTATCTCAACCAATCTTTCATGATTTGAAATTATTTGTAATTCTTCACATGATAACATGTTTCAACCATCTAATACATTAAATTCTCTCTCTCTCTCTCTCTCTCTCTCTCTCTCTCTCTCTCTCTCTCTCTCTCTCTCTCTCACACACACACACACACACACACACACACACACACACACACACACACACACACACACACACACACACACACACACACACACACACACACACACACACACACACACACACACACACACACACACACACACACAACTTCGAGAGACTTCTAGTGAAGGTATCCAAATGATTACTTTTTAATATATCTTTCAGTTTTTTTATTACTCTATTTTAAGAGAGATAAAAATATATGAAAGAGAAAAATGAAGCTCTATGATGATTGATGTAAAATATTTATTAAGAATATAATGATTTTAGAATAAATTTGAATGTATGTAGAATAAATTTAATATTTTTATGTGTGTCTTTTATATTTTTCTACCCATAGAAGTATCATTCTATTTCATATAATATAAATAATTGAATCTTATCATGTAAAAACTAGTGTAAGAGCTTTCACCTAGTATATCATTGAAAGAGATGGGTTAGATCAAAGTGTATACCAGAAGCATCCATCATCATTTAAACAAAGGCTACTTACTAAAACTAGACAAGTTTGTGTTATCTTGTATATCTTAATAGAGGTGAAACAAAGATTTATAAAAAGGAAAAAGAAATCCTAATAGTATAAAATATATAAAATTAGATTATTTTTTTACAAAAGCCATGGTAATAATAAGTGGTAGCATTTCTCAACCACAAATACTGATATTTAATGGGAAAAATTCTAATTTTTGATAGCGAAAATGAAAACCTTTTTTTTTTGACAAGATATTTGGGACATGGCTGAAAATGGGTTCCCTGAACCAAAAATTTAATAGGCATATCAAGCATTATCACAAGCAGAGAAGAAAGTATTCAAGGAAAATAATAATATGGACACCAAAGCATTATTTTCTATTCAACAAGATATGGTAGAATAAATATTTCCAAGGTTTACACTGCTAAAACATTAAAATAACCATGAGAAAGCCTACAAATAACATACCAAGGTACAACTAAAGTTAAAACTACCAAACTATAAATACATAGGAGAGATTTTGAGAATCTTCATATCAAAGAATCATAGAATATATACTCATTTTTTACACATGTAATGGGAATTATAAATCAAATAAGAACTCATGGTGAGAGTATAAAAGAATAGAAGGTTTTATAAAAATTACTTAGAAGCTTGATTGCAAATTTTTATTCAGTTGAAGTGGCTATTGAAAAATCTAAGGAATTATCTAAATTTTTAGTTAATGAACTTATGGGACATTATTGTCACATGAGCAAGGACTAAACTATTTAGGGTTATCTTCATTGGAAAATGCATTTAAAACTCAATTTTTAGTCAATAGAACAAGAGGGAGATTAAATTACAATAGAGATAGCAGTCATTTTTCACTAGGATACAAAAGAGAATCTCCTCAATTTGAAATAATACCAACATAAAGCCCACATACATGTTTCACACTTTCAAAAGGAAGAACAAAAAACATTTTCATAGCCATCATCAAGGAAAAAGGTATGATAAATCAAACATCCAATTTCATTGTTGTAAAATATTTGGCCATTTTTCATCTGAATATATAAAAATGCAATATAATGTGAATAAAAAAATGCAAATTTTACAAATGAAAACTAGCCTAACACTAGTGAATAAAACATAATGTTGATAACATGTAATGTTGCACAAGAGAGCTCAAAATAAGTATGTTTTTTGGATAGTGGGTGTAGAAATCATGTGAGAGGAAGTAAAGAGTGGTTTGCAACAATAAATGAGTTGGTAAAATTAGAAGTAAAAATTGGAAATGATCACAAAGTATCAGTCATGGGGTAAGGGTCAATTAACATAAGAATGAAACAAGGTCAAAAGAAGCTTATCCATAATGTATGCTATTTTCTTGGATTACAACACACTTTAATAATAATTTGTCAATTTGGTGAAAAAAGGGTATATGATATACTTTGAGAATGGTGAATGTGTGACTTTTGACAAAAAAAACCTATCAATAGGATAATTAAAAATATTAAAATGATGAGAAATAGAATGTTTCCATTTAAGATCCAAAGTGAAATATGTTTAGAAACTCAAGGATTCGAAATAATTACTAAAGCAATGTTTAGAATTTCAAGTGAGGATCAATCATGGTTATGGCACTTAGGATTTGGGAATCCAAACTTGAGAGGTTTGTAGTTAATATATAAGAAAATAATGGTATATGCATTGCAACCAATAAACCAACTTAAAAAAACATGTGAGATTTATATACTAGAAAAGTAACATAGATAAAATTTTCTACTTGGTAAATCTTATAAGGCAAAGCATCAAATTAAAATAGTTCATTCAGACCTTTGTGGACTGATTCAAATGACATACATAAGTTGAAATCTATATTTTTTTAAATTCACTAATGATTCCATCTAAAAAACTTTGGTGTATTTATTAAAATACAAATAGTATGTGTTTGATATTTTTAAGTAGTTCAAGGTTAAAGTTTTAAAAGAAAGTGGATATTATATCAAAATATTGAGAACTGATCAAGGTGATGAATAAATATCAAATGATTTTCTAATTTTTTTCAAGTCAAATGCAATAAAAAAAATTCATAAGAAGATATAGACCTCAACAAAATGGAGTAGTAGAAGGAAATAATAGGACAACTATAAAAATTACATGAAGTATGATAAAAGCTAAGCATTTACCAAATTAATATTGGGCTAAAGCAATTGCATGTGTGGTATACATTTTAAATAGGTGTCCAACAAAAATAATGACAAATAAGATACCACAAGAAGCATGGACCAAGAATAAACACAGTTTCTCACATTTGCAAGTTTTTGCATGTGTGGCATAGTCTTTGATACCTCAAGAATTGAGAAAGAGGTTGGATGATCAAGGTGATAAGTGAATTTTTATGGGATATAATGAAAATTCTAATGCATGCAAATTATATAATCCAATTACAAAGAAGGTAATAATGAGCTATGATGTATAATTATTGAAGAAAAAGCATGGGATGGAAGCATTGATAATACAACTATAATTGCATCCAATGTTTCACATGAGAATGAGGACAATCAAATTTAAAGTGCGAATCCTAATACACAAGAAAAGGTTCCTCAAGATCCATAAGAAAATGTTCATACAATGTCTTCAAAGGCACCTAGCACTCAAAATCCATCTACTGTTAAATAGTAATAATAACACTAAACCATCTAATCCAACACCTACATCATTAAGGTCACAATCAATAAACACTTCCAAGAAGACCCATAGTCTAAAGGAGATTTATGATTAGTCACAAGAAGCTAAAAATATGGATTTGTGTTATGATTTTCTATTCTTAACACAATATAATTCAATTTACTTTGAGGAAGTAATTATAGATGATAGTTGGATTGTAGCTATGGATGAAAAAATGTAATCAATTGAAAAAATCAAACTTGGGACCTTGTAGAAATTCCTAAAGGAAAGGATGTGATTAGAGTAAAATGGGTTCAAAAAAAAACATTTATGAAGATGTAAAAGTTGATAAACTCAAAGAAAGATTAGAATTTAAGGGATTCACACAAGAACCAGATATAGATTATAATGAAACATTTGCATGTATAGCAAAACTAGACATAATAAGAATGGTGTTATCTATTTCAGACCAAAATAGCTTAAAGGATTATCAAATGGATGTCAAATTAACATTCCTAAAAATAATTTTATAATAGGAAGTTTATATAAAATAGTCACCTACCTATGAAGTTCTAGTAGAAGAACACAAGGTCTACAAGATGAAAAAGGCCTTAAATGTATTGAAGCAACCTCCTAGTGTTTGGTATAGTAGAATAGATTATTATTTTGTGAACAATGGCTATAAAAAATGTGGAAATGAACAAAGCTTGTATGTCAAAGTGAATGATGAAGGATAAATTTTGATATTATGTTTTCATATAGATGACTTGAATTTTCCCAAACATTTTCAATTGAATCATTTAAGGAAACCATGAAAATTGAATTTGATATGACTGATTTGGGGCATATGAGATATTTTATTGTCATAGAAGTAAGTCAATCCAAACAATGAATTTTCATATGTTAATCAAATTATGTTAATGATTGGGTGAAAAGGTTTAAGATGTTGAATTTTAATTTATCCCCTACACCAGTTGCAATGGGTTTAAAACTTAGAAAGGAAGACATAAGTTCACGTGTTGATGTATGTTTATTCAAGAGATGAGTTGGTAGCCTTATGTATCTAATCATGGAAATATTAAACATTATGTATGGGGTTAGTCTTATCTCATGATTCAAGGATAATCCAAAATAATCTAATTAAAAAGTTGGGAAAAAATATTGATCTATATAGCTAGAAGAAATAGTGTTCAAATCATGTATACACTATCAGATAATTTAAAGTTGACTGATTATATGGATAGTGATTGGGGAGGTAGCATGGATGATAGGAAAAGTAATTTAGGGTATATTTTTCATATTGGATCAGGTTTTATTTCTTGGGCATCGAAGAAACAACTTGTTGTTACACTTTCATCAACTTAAGTGGAATACATTACAACCACAACAATAGCTTGCCAAGTAGTTTTAAAGAGAAGTGTACTATTAAATTTGTGCATATTCAAGAAGAATCTAAAAATCTATATTGTTATAATAACTTAGTAACTGTATTTTCTAAAAATCATATGTTTTATAAACAAAGCAAGCATATCGATACTATATATATCTTAATGTTTACAAGTTTGAAGAGCAACTAACATAGATCTCTAGAAATCCTCTTGCGAAGAACATGTTTGAGCATCTTCACAAAATCATAGGGTTAAATGATATACATGGAAGTGAGAATTAAGGGTGAGTGTTGGTGGTTATGGACCTACATCTCAACTCCATTTAATCTCCCCTACCATATCACTTCCAAATCAGCTAATATTCTATGATCTGTATTAAAACTCATTTAATTCCTTAGAGTTGTTCAGATGAAAACATGCTTTGATCATCTAATACATTAACTTCTCTCTCTCTCTCTCTCTCTCTCTCTCTCTCTCTCTCTCTCTCTCTCTCTCTCTCTCTCTCTCTCTCTCTCTCTCTCTCTCTCTCTCTCATGTTGATTCAAGAGCCTTCTAATGAATGCATAAAAATTATCTATTTTTAATATATATGTCATTTCCCGAGTTACTCTATTTTGATAGAGATAAAAATATATGAAAGGGAACTATGAATATTTATGAAAAATAGTTGATAAGAGTGCATCAATTTTGGCATAGCTTTGAATGTATAAAGATGGTTGATTTATCTAAGCAGATATTTTAATATAAAAATTTATATTTCTATGTTTGTCTTTTCACTTTAGCTACCCACATAAGTATCGTTCTATTTTGTATGATTTAAATAATTGAATCTTATCACCTAGACAAATAGGTTTTGGAAATCCTAGTAATCGATATGAATGACTCACACACAAAAAAAAAATGATAAATTTTACACAATGGGTACATAAATATGAGTTTTAAAATGGATTTTGAGGCTTTCAAGCCTTGATTCTTTACTTAAAGAACTAGGTTTATCAAAACCAAGAGATACGGCCCCTGTAAGCATTGGTGGTGGAAAGCAAACACTATTAAAAAAACACCCACTAATAACCATTAAAATCCATATGAAAAATTTAATGAGAAATAATAGTATAATTACATCCATATTTGATTAAAAAAAAAGAATTCATGTAATAATTTTTTTTATTGAACATAACCTATTAATTAAACAATTAAAAGGTTGTTCTTTCAAAATCTAGTAGGTAATAGTTAAGGATATTTAGAATAATTTAAAAATTATTTGTTTGGGAAGTGTGTGTGCATCTATATAAAGTGAAATTATTTTAATGATTTTAGTCTTTTTCATGTATGTTTATAGTGGCCTTTTTTCCCTTAGTTTCAGTCTCTTTTATGTATTTTACTTAGTAATGGTACCATTAATTTTGTAATCATTCTTTAAAAAACATTCAAATGCATATCCATAATTGGGTGATAATAATTAATATGAACATTCCATGAAATTTTACATATCTCATTGAATGGTAGTGGAAATAAAATGATCATTTAATATTTATAAAAACACATAGATTTTGAGACTTTTTATTTTGGTTAGTTTTTTTCATGGATGAATAATTCATAGACTTGCAGCGAGGATTAAGATATGGAACAGACATAATTAGTTGCACAATTTCAAGTATAGATTCCCTCAAATACAATAGAGAATATCCCATTTTATTAATTACCTTAATTGAATTTGTCTTCCACTTATTTAGTAGGAAAAATAGGGAAATCTATGGTGAAGTAGATCTGAGTTTGACTTGCATGTTAGTTTTTAACACTAGTTGGTTTCCTAGTCAAGATACCTCACTTACACCGGCATGTGTTAGCAATGGTACTACATACATTTGGCATGTGTTTCCAATGTGTCATATTGATTGATACATATAAAATTTTACTGGATATTGTGAATATTTAATTTCGTAAGAAAAGAGATTCTAAAATCACTTATAGAATAGAGGTCTAACCAACACTACTTATATGAGGTAAAAATGATATAAGTTTCCTCTCCTATAAACCATGATTTAATATTTTATATCACAATGGTTTTTTCAGGTCATTCAATTTCTTAGATGAATGAGGATTTTATTTATTATTAATGAGATATTGTGGTGTAGCGACATTTAACAACATTTTTACTAAAATGGTAATAGAGATAAGGTCCTATATGTTACTTATCATTATAACAAAGTGATAGTATCGATTTTTATTTGTTATATTCATTCAAAAATTACCATATGATTTCAATAATGTAAAGACAAAATTATAAATTTAACCATATGATTATTTTTCTATATGAGGATATATTTAATACATTTCACCCTTTTTAATGGTATACAACATAAATAAGATTAATAGTGCACACATTTTAATAGGTAGAGTTGTTTGTTTATTTGTTTATTTTCTAGTGCCTAGGTAAATACTAGATGAGAAAATTATTTTGTATCATGTTACACCAAGGCACACTCAAGATGAGTTTGTACTAATATTAAAGGGATAATAAGTATTCCTGTAACTACTCTATCAAATTTTCATGATAGAATCCACTATCCTTTAACCCTAAATTATTTTGTCTACTAATAGAAATATGATTTGTATTTTCATTCATAAACCTAACCTACAAAACCAATGATAAAAGGGGAATGGGTCCCATATGGTCTCAGTGGTTTAACAAAATGAATCCTATTGAATAAGATCATTGGCTTTTATAAACTAACAAATAAAATATAATCAATTTGGAAAAGATAATATTATAAAAGAATAAACCCAACTTGAGATATTTCTAGGTTCTAAAATATCACATTAAATATAAGGTCCCTATAAAACCCACAATAGCTTTATATCTAAGTGATTTTATGGAACCTATCACATGTATAATAAGAAATAGGTTTCATTAGAATGAATATATTTAACCCCACATGAAATAATATCCACCAAGGACACTAGTATGGGACATAATGAGCTCTCTCACACCGTATTATATGCTTGTATGACATATATCTAAATAATGCTATTGAACCAAAAAAGTAATATTTGACACAAAGATATATATTATTATCCTTTGTCAACCTACTTATATATTTTAATAGGAAGTAAAAAATTCAAGGAGAAGAATTGCATAAAAATAAATAAAAATTCAAGCCATTACTTTTAGAGATGCAAAAGTCCACAAAGGACGTTTCCAATAAGATCCATAAATGAAAACATAAAATATCATACATAAAGAAAGGATTAAAGTGAAATACAATCATAAATAAGGGTCATATTACTAAAAAACAGGTTTGTATGCTATCCAAAACATTATCAAATGGAAAGAGTAATTGACAAAACATGTATTACAACATTACCTTCTACACAGTAGTATGTTGTTCAGTTGTTTTCCCAATCTTATCTTCTATTACAATTTATTATTATCCTTTCATCTAGACTATATTTTTACATCCCTTTTTGAATGGATTCCCTCATTTATATAAGCCAAAATTTAAATAAATTATATTTTCTCTTCTTATAAAAAATCTATTTTCATTTCTTAATGTGTTAGAATTCATTTTTTTGTTTTTATTTTCTTAAGCTATGTCAAAGCTGTGAGACTATTCATATTCATTTAAGGGTAGTAATGGTGATGTGCATTATTTTTTTCCTCACCCGCTAATGTATTTTGAGTTTAATTCTCATATGTTCCAAAATATTTGATTAAATTAAGATATTTTTTCATGTAGCTACCATGTGATTATTATTTTAGTCATCATAGTTTGTATTTAACATTTCGATGTAGGTTTCTTCCATTTTAAAATTTTAATTAATGTGGTATATTTTATATTATATTATTTATGACAACTTTTTCATATGAGTAATCCACACTAAAATATAATGTATCGAATTATATAAAATTTTAAAAGGAGAGTTATCCAAGAGATCAAAGTGCCATGCAACCGATTCTATGCAAGTCAAATATTCATTGTTGTATCTCTAAATACACCGAATAGACTCAAATACAACCCTAATTCAATATTTTAAAATCCCGTACCAACTCATCTCAACATGAGTATAATGCTTCCACATTTCTTGTAACTTGCACAAAAACTAGATTCATCATGTTGCCTCTATGATATAAAAAGTTGAATCCAAAATTCTTATAATCAATGGAATTAAAAAATAAAATATCATTCCATCATGAAATAATCATATAAATTAATAATTTAAATTCCATGTCATCATGTAGAATCTGAATATAAATATCATAAACAATTAACATGTTCATACATAAATATGATCTCATTATCACATATAAAATCCTATATGTATCCACATGTGTATCTAAACATATAGAATTTTATTGTCATAAGAATTAAAAAATGTATAAATTCATAACATAAAAATAATTACAAGGGTGACTCCCACGATTAAAAAATAGGGTTCTTACGTTGGGGCATTGAATATACCTATGCTTTCAATAAATTTTATCATAGAATGTCCATGCAATAAAATGAGGATAAATACATTTTATCTTTGAAGTATCTTGAAAAGTATCATAACTTGGGCTATATCATCCCATTAGACCTTATAATAACATTCATGGTGCTCAAGCTAAAGTGACTGCCTATTGATAATAATCACAAGCTCTACCTTAAACAAATCCATGTCTCTCTATGAATAAGACTAGTCAAGAACATGTGATATGTTGGATACATATTTTATTAATACATAAACATGAAAAAAACATCATTCATCCTATATATATTGGGTGGAAATTTAATCCTATAAGAAATTGGGCCAAGTTGATATAAAATATCACACTATCCTACATATCATGGTAATAATTTAGGTCCACTACAAATCTTACCTCTACCATTACATGGTTTCGCTTGTAAAAACATTGAGTCTACAACCTTGAAACTTATATATGTCTCACATTAATGCACATATTTAATCTCTCAAAAATTTTCATCATTGAGTCATTGCCAAATATGAACACATTTTGATCACATTTAGTTTACCATATTTTTTCCAATTCAAATATGTTTCTTGAGCTTGTTCGAAATCAAAAGAGTTATATATGTTCATCCATACAAATTTGAATCTAATAGAATTTGACTATTATACTTAATATATTTTTTAATATGTTCCTCCATAAATAGATTTCATTTAATATAATTTGTATTTAATAAAATCAAAAGATTTATGTATGCTCATCATACAAATTTGCATTTAATAGAATTTAGAATTTTGTCCATTAAACTAGTCATACTAGGGAGTCAAATTTAATGCCTTAGTCTATTAAATAAAATGTGATATTTTTATTCTCCACAACTTAGCACATAGCTGCAATGTTGAAATAGTAAAATTCTAACATATGTTAATAAAAATTATCATACTTGTGTTAAAAATTGAGCTCATTATCCGAAAGTGTGGTTGTGACTTATTTATAGAAGGCATCATGTATTTAAAGTTACAAAATGTAGCATATCATGTTTTATTTGAAAACCAAGAAAGGATACAAATGTATCCCTCTATTGAGTGCATATGTAGCACACCCCTGCATCACACACTAAAAATATAACCACGTTTTCTTCAATCAACTATCAAAGTTTTAGTACTACAATTATTTTGATAAAACCTCCCCAAATTACCATTTTAAGATAGAGAGATCCATATCTAATTAGGTGGCCTAAAATAATTGGTATATTATAATCTATAACTTTAAATTTTCAATATATATTATCCCAAGGCATTTTTGAGCATGAGAAATATTTCATACTAAACATAACCAAATTTAACAAACAATACTAATATACACAATAATGTAATTAGGGTATGAAGTTAAGTAAGATAATTATTAAAATATCTTAGAATACAAAAGAATAATATTAAGTCATTAATCACATTTATTTCATTGTA